>MU858177.1:0-108763 GCA_033297075.1 Rhypophila decipiens
CGATAAAGTCCTCCTGGGCCGGCGTAAAGCGTTGGACCGGTATTTTGCTCTCCTTCTTACTTTTTTGGCCCCTGAGTCGCCGGGAGAGGGTTGATGGAGGGATGCCCCAGTTGGCGGCTGCAACTTTTTGGGAAGTGCCGCCATCAACTTCAGCCATTGCATGCTGAATATTATCCTCACGAACAGTCATAGTTTGAAAGATGAGCTATTTTGGCCTAGAATTGACTGAGTTGTGGTTGAAAGAAAAAGTCATGGTCCATATGGCAGTGTGGAAAATGGGGTTGCATTGAGGGGTAATTGCATTGTTGGGTCCACACTGGGATGCCATTAAAAAATGTGTCTTTAAGTTGTGTCTTTATTGGTTCGTTGCTGGATGGCGTTCTTGTAGGCTTCTTAGTTTACTCCGAGCAGTGTAGTGAGTCTGTTTCAGTGCCCAGCAGTAGAAGCGGATTGGAATGCATGCCTCCAAATGCTCGAAGGGCATAACGGCTTGATTAAGGATAACGTTACTGGATATGCACAAGGTTCTGCCCTTGCTGAGTAAGTATGTAGGCCCAGAAACGGGGAAAGTTTATTGACGCAAACTCATACAACATGCCCAATCCAGACATTACCAAGTCAGATGGACTGAAACGCTTGAAGGCCCCTGATAACGCATAGAGTGATTACAAATGAGCTCTTACAAATAGACGGTGTTATCAACACTCTTGGGGGAGCGGGAGCGATGACGGCATTTCAAGTTGTTGATTTGTAAGACATGCCCCGAGAATTAACAACCAACAGAACTGCTCGGCATCGTCGTATGCGTATATAAGTCTCGTACAAGTCACCAGCGCATCGTGTCACAGACTGGCAGCACACACGTTGCATCCACCGTCCTGTATTGCAACGCTCACTCCTCCTGCCTTGATTGTTCGTCCTCTCCCACACTCATTCTCCTTGCCAGTCTTATCGATCACCTCTGAAATGGCGCCCGTCCGCGTCGCTCTGATCGGCCTCTCGGCCTCGGCCAAGACATCATGGGCATCGGGCGCCCACCTGCCCTATCTCCTCTCCTCTCGCGGACAATCCAAATACCAAATCACGGCGCTGCTCAACTCTTCCGTCGAAGCCGCAGAGGCTTCCCGCGCCACGTACAACCTCTCGGACAAAGTCCGCCTCTACGGTGATCCCGCTGCTCTTGCCCAAGATGCCGAGGTTGACCTCGTGGTCTGCAATACCCGCGTGGATAAACACTTTGAGACTATCTATCCCAGTGTGCTGGCCGGCAAGGCGGTGTACTCTGAGTGGCCACTTGCTGCGAACGCCGAAGAGGCCAAGAAGCTGGTAGAGGCTGCTAAGCAGAATGGAGGCATCGAGAAGACCATGGTTGGCGTGCAGGGCAGACTTGCTCCTATTTCACTGAAGGTGAAAGAAATCATCGGCTCGGGAAAAATTGGCAAGGTCTTGAGCTCCGAGCTTAAATTCTACGGTGGTTCGGATAACCGCGATACTCTGCCCGAAGGATTGAGTTACTTTTACGATCGGAAGGTGGGCGGCAATATCTACACCATTGGGTTCGCGCACTGTAAGCTTCCCTCTTTTCACCCTTCTTCTAATGGCTCTTGAACTGACAGTGTACTTTGTAAAAGCCTTCGATCTTGTGCAGTCCGTCCTCGGTGAAGCAGTCTCTCTCAAGGGGCACTTCCAACTCCAGCGCCCGGAGGGCAAGGTCTTCAGTCCGGTTACCAAAGAAGCCCTCCCGTCGGTTCAATCCGACGTCCCGGATCTGATTATCACCACTGCCACCTTGCCCGAGTCGCCCACGGTCCAGAAAAACGCTACCTTGCTGGTCAATTTCCGCCGCGGTCAGTCCTTTCCCGGAGAACCGATATTTGTATGGACCATCAACGGCGAGAAGGGCGAGATTCGCATTGTCTCTCAGGACTCGTGGGCCGTGTGGGTCCTGCCTGGGAACCCAAAGAAGCCGACCATTGAGGTCCACGATTTTGCCAGTGGCACGGTAGAAGAGCTGGGATGGGAATATCCGGATTGGCACGAGGAACTGCCTACGCCGGCTCGAAATGTCGCATCTTTGTACGAGGCCTTTGCTGACGGGAAGGGATATCCCACCTTTGAGGATGCTCTAAAGCGGCATGAGCAGCTTGAAGAGATGATTAAGGATTGGACGCCTTAGAGAAGCGTAGCACACAAAGTTTGTGGTATTTCTATTGCAGTTTGGATAACATGGAAGCCTCAGACTCGTTACCTTATATAAGACTACTAAAGGATGCATGTAGTTGTATTCTCTGGCTCATGCGTCAAGAGGCAACTTGAATAAACGAATGGCATTCCCTCTGCCGACCAGGTCCTTTTCCTTCTCTGGCAGGTCCACCCCCTTCCACCAGGTTTGGGCCTCCTCGATGGCATCATATGGATAGTCTGAGTGGCGGGCATCAGCGGAAAGTCCCATGACATGGTCAAAGCATGCATCATCTTACCAATAGAGTACAGACATCTTTCTACTCCAAGCTGCTCGACACAGAACTTGAGACCCGGTGTTGAGAAGTTGCCAGAAGTGGTGATGGAGATGTTGTGCTTGAAGTAGTAGCCGTAATCGTGTTTCGACGGCCTGGTGGCTTTCTTGACGGGCTTGTTGTACCAGTGATCTGCCCTCCAGAGGTTGAAAGGGATCCTACCGTTATTGGTTTGGTTAGTACAGGCATTCAAGAGACTGAGCTCTGTCTCACTCACCCTTCTCCCAGATGGCCAATGACGAACTGCACGCCGGGAAACTCGTCAAAGACGCCGCTGGAGCAAATCGAATAGACGTGAAAACTGAGATCCAAGTGAAACTGCACCGCCGCACCAAGCAAATGTTTCCGGTCCCCGAATTTCTGACCTGGGGCCAGATCTTTGTCGGTGGGATACCGTGGATGCATATAAACTGGCACACCTAGTTCTGCAATCTCCTTCCAAAACACCCGATACTCCTGGGCATCAAAGTACTTCTTGCCCTGAGGACATTCAGGGGCTGCAGGGACTTCCTGAAAGTCGTTGATCATGACTCCAAACATGCCCAATTCCTTCACAGCTCGACGAGCTTCATTTGCCGCCTCCTGAGCATCATGCATGGACACACTCGCAAAGCCGCCGAATCGTGCCGGATTGAGAGCGACTTGCTCAGAGAGCCAGTTATTCGCCTCGTAGGCAATCTTGTGCGCCCTTGCCGGGTCCAAGATGCCCTGTGGACCCGGCGAGGTGAGACTGAGAAGCATGTACTCGACCCCAGTGGCATCCATTTTCTGGAGACGGGTCTCGTGGATGTCGAGTAACCCTGGCGTGTACCCATCCTTCACGGGAGTACCCGCCGACTTCTTGAGTGCCAGACTTGGATTGAGCAAGGTGGCGAACGAGTCCATCCATTCCACGCCTGCTGGGTCAAGGACGGCTTCTTCGATTGCTATGGTGCCCTTTGGGGCTTTGGGGTGGGTGGTTGATGCCATGGTAGTGTTGGGCAAGGATGACACTGGGAGTCGACGATGAATCAGGCAATGGTAACTCCTCCGATATTTACTTGAGACGCTCTGATCCCGAATTGGAACCGAGACGAAAGTGACCTCTTGGATCTGGGCGTCGGACGGAATAACCCACTTACAGCGCTCGACGCTAAAACCGGAAGTCGGATCAGTGGAGAAGGGACTCCTTTTCCCAAGACCTTCCCCGGAGCCACAAGCTGCGGGGTTGGAGGAGAACTGCCGTCTTGTGATGCTCCATCGACGTGGCTGTCCCACCAGCGGGAATACACAAGCGAGCCGGGCTAATCGGCAGCTTTCCCTTCCCTGGGATGGATATTTGGCAGAATGGAACCGTGGTGACCCCTCCCCAACCTCAGGTCATGGGTCTCTCTGCTTGAGCCGCCAGTGGCCCATAACCTCCCCGGGCTGTCATCACAGCAGCGACTTCCAAGAAGTGCATTTTCAATAACCGTCAGTCTCGGACTTTATTTCTTTCATTGACCACCTGCACACTGGGTACAAGTCCGAGCTTGGCTGTAAATACCAGTACACCATGGTCGACCTTACCGTACCAATCCGTCCGCGCATGCTCATCAACGGAGAGGTAAGCTCACCTGAAAATAGCATGATAATTAATAGAAAACGCTGACCACGGCTTTGGTAGCTCGTAGAAGCCTCCGACAAAGGCACCTTCCCCCTCTACAACCCAGCGACCAGAGAAATATCTGCCCATGGTAAACATGCAGTGCCCCTTAACCTAGCCCCTGAGGCGTCCAAACAAGACACTAACATCAACCCCTTTTGCAGTCCCCGAAGCAACCGAAGCCGACACCAACGCAGCCATAGCAGCCGCAAAAGCCGCCTTCCCAGCATGGTCCGCCCTCGACCCAACCAAGCGCGCAGCGCCCATGAAAAAGCTCGCGGCCCTCCTCCGGGAACATAATTCAACGCTAGGCCACCTCGAGGCCATCTCCATGGGCCAGCCAGTATCCAAGTTTATCTACGGCTTCACAGGCGGGAGCATGTTTGACACCTTTGCCGAGTCGTGGCACCGCATCCAAGGCCAGAGCAGCATCACCACGCCGGGACAGATGCACATGACCCTGCGCCAGCCGTATGGCGTTGTGGCTGTCATCCTGCCGTGGAATAATCCCGTTCACTTTTTTTGCAGTAAATCTGCACCGGCGCTTATTACGGGGAACACGGTCGTTCTCAAGTCTTCGGAAAAGGGACCGTTGGCAGTGGCGTTTCTGGCCGAACTAGTCGTGCAGGCTGGCTTCCCACCCGGCGTGTTTAATATCATTTCTGGACATGGGTTACCCTCGGGGAGGATCTTGTCGAGGCATATGGACGTGCGGGCCTTGACGTTTACAGGCTCGAGTCGAACCGGCAAGCTGATTCAGGAGGAAGCGGCGAGGTCAAACCTGAAAAAGGTCATTCTCGAACTGGGCGGCAAGAGTCCTGCTATCGTGTTCAATGATGCGAATCTCGACAAGGCGGTTGATCAGACCGAGCACAGTATCCAGACTAACAGCGGGCAGATTTGCATGGCCAATAGTAGGATCTATGTGCAGAGAGAAGTGGCTGGAGAGTTTATCGCCAAGTTCAAGCAAAAGTTTGGAAATGTCAAGGCGGGAGATCCGACTAGCAAGGAGACCAACCATGGACCACAGGCCGATGAGGTGCAGTATCGGAATATCATGGGCTTCATCGAGGAGGGCAAGAAGAGTGGCAAGTTGGAACTGGGCGGCGTCGGAAAGTTGGATGACATGGGAGGGTACTTTATTGAGCCGACAGTGTTCACCGACACTCCAGAGGACGCCAAGATCATGAAGGAAGAAGTGTTCGGTCCGGTGGTCAATATCAATGTCTTTGATACGGAGGAGGAGGTGATCAAAAAGGCGAACGACAGCGAGTACGGGCTGTACGCGGCCGTCTACACACGGGACATCAACCGGGCCATGAGGATGGTCAAGGCACTGGAGAGCGGCTACGTGGCGGTGAATTGTACGAGTCCCGTAACTGGGCGAGATTTGCCCTTTGGCGGGTGGAAGGGCAGTGGACAGGGACGAGAAGGCGTCTTGTACAGCATGGACAACTTTTTGGAGATTAAGAGTGTCATTATCCAGTTGGAGGATTGACTGTCGTATAATGTTCAACTTCTCATTCCTAAAGCATGCGACCTGGGCCTTTCCCGCCCGAGGTTACTTTACAGCTCAGTCAACCACAAAGTGTCACCCACCAATGGCACCATAAGTGGTCGGTGAGGGGATTGATAAGCAGTAAAACAATTGAAATTAATTAAAGATACCTGCAACTTGCTATCTCCTCATCTTTATGGCGCCAAAAGGATAGAATGGTGCAGTGGACTTTGTGAAACAAACTCCAACATCTTTATTCTTTAACGGCTCGCCCGTCTGGTTCAAAACCACCTTGGCTTCGACTCTTCCCATTCTTACCACTCCGTTCACATGCAAGTTTTACATCACCAAAGAGACTTACAGAATTACCTACTCTTGACCTCTACAGCCTTAGGGAGCCATACCTAGGACTCCTCCCCCACACCCCGCTTAACCGGATATCGGATGCCACCCGAACTTAGGGCGTGCAGCTAGTGGATGAAGCTACCCCAGGTCTCCAGTCCAGTTCACTGACAAGTGCCGGGGAACAGATATATTGCCGGCCTATCACGGGCCTTTCTGCCACTTCTGGTCGCCTCAGGGCTTCCAGACGCCCCGACGTCAGTTGTTGTCTTTACCGGGAATCTCAATATGACAATTAACACGAATCATCATTAATCCGACCTGGGTTCTCGGTCACATGAGACGAAACGATCTTGAACGATAGACACATGCGACATCGGCAACGAAATTCGCTCCTTCACTGGCACCTCACAAGTCCATCTTCGCCGACGGTGATGCATCAGGGATGAATAGCTTCCTACAGGTCAGCATGTCACCGAGTAACCAGCTCCAAGAGAGGCTCAACCTTCTTACATGGGGACTGCAACCCATCATCACCAAACTGGACATCACCAATGTGTTCCTCGCAGTTATAGCAATCGCGGCCACAGCCCTCGTCGCCGACTATGCACGAATGCTCTACCTTCGGTCCCGGATGCCACCAGGACCGTTTCCGTGGCCCATCATCGGAAACACATTCTCACTGCCCAAAAACAAGCCGTGGATACACTTTGAGGCCTTGTCCAAAAGATACAATACGCCTCTGATTACCTTTTGGATTGGCCGGTAAGTTCATGTTCCCCCCTGAGCGCGTTTTGCTGTGTTGTGTCTAACAACGTTAACAGCAACCCAACCCTCTGGATAAACGACGCCTGGGCCGCACAAGAAATCTTTGAGAAGAAGGCCCAAATCTACGCATCCCGGCCAAGAATGGTAGTCTTTGGGGAGCTTGGCTCAGGCCAGTCCAGTCTCGTGACAATGCGTCTCCTCAACAACGCAGACCGCGAGCACTGGCGCATTCACCGGAAACTGATGCATATCGGCGTAGGCGTGCAGTCTGTCCGCGGGTACAGGGCGATCCAGAACAACGAGAGCAAGATCGTCGCGCTAGACTTTCTGCGTGCACCATACGAGTATGTCAAGCATTTGGAGCGGTATGCCACCAGTGTTGTGTCCATTATTGCCTTTGGACGACGGGTGGCGAGTTACAATGACCCGATTATCACGGAAGTGATTGCTTTGATGCAGCTCGCGGCGGATCTAAACGTGCCTGGGAAGAGCTTTCCCATGTTATTGGAGACGTTTCCTAGTAAGTCCTTGTGTTCATATTTGCCAATATTGTCAAATAACAATCTGACATTGTGCATCACCAGTTCTCGCCAAATTCCCGCGCTTCATGCCCTGGTTCAAAGGCCTCGGTGTCCGCCGCCAAAAGGGAGGCGGCCACTTTTTCTTCCAAACGCTCGCCGAAGAAGCCTGCCAGCAATATGACGCAAAATCACCCTCGGAACAAGCCTCCATGCCCACGCCTTACGCCAAGATCCTCGCCACGGAGGCACAGAAATACAACCTCCCCGACGCAGAACTGTCCTCTCTGACTGGAAATCTGTTTGGCGCAGGGGCGGATACTTCCTCTTCGACATTGGTAACCTTTGTGCTTGCCTGCGTTGCTTTTCCAGATGCCATGCGCAAAGCTCAGCAAGAACTGGACCGTGTTATTGGACCAGATCGATCGCCTCATTGGGATGACGCGCCTAATCTGCCATATATCAATGCCTTTGTAAAGGAAGTCTTGCGCTGGAGGAGTGTCGCCATCATTGGTGGCCAACCACACTCTCCTACTCAGGATGACTACTACAACGGGTGGTATATCCCCAAAGGCTGTTGGATTCAGGGGAATGTATGGGCTATTCATCATCATGAGCGGGAATTCCCCGATCCAGACCGGTTCTATCCAGACAGGTATCTTGAGGGTAACGAGTACAAGAGGCCGTTCCCTGGTGAGCGGGGATACATGACTTTTGGCTGGGGAAGAAGAGTATGCTCTGGACAAGCGCTTGCAGAACAAGGGACTTGGGTCACGGTTGCGAGATTGCTCTGGGGCTTCGAGTTTAAAAAGGCTGTTGATGAAAAGACTGGAGAGGAGATTGACGTGGATATCTTTGCGTTCACAAACGGGCTGAACATGAGGCCTGTTCCGTTTAGGTGTCAGATTTTGCCAAGGAGCGACGAGATAAGAGAGGCCATTGTCAGAGAGGGAGAGCAAGCGTTGAGGGATCTCAAGGTGCACGAGGGCGAGACCAAGTACCGGATGAGCACGTTTTACCAGCAGATGAAGAAGGAGGTTGGCCATGAGCCGGTTTTGGACGAGAAGGGGGATGTCAAGATTGTAAAGGTCAAGTGATGGATCTGGGAGGGATTGGTTTATTTCTTGGGAGTCAAAATGCCATGATAGTTGCGACCGTTGGACCATCAAATTATGTGTAAATATCAAGATTGTGACTATTTGTTTGCTAGAATAAACCCATATTGCCAGCATGAATATTCTTTACGAACACATGGTTACAGTGCCTTTTTTGAGGGCTTAAAGACCGTGACGATGTGAACACGATTACAACGGCAAGTCGTCCTAACCCGGTTTCCAGGTTGAGATCAAGGGTGGGAATATCCCGTGGGAACTTGATACCAACCCATCTCGAGCCAAGTTATAGGCCCCCTTTCCGGGACGTAAACAATGCCCCAGACCAGACTCCCTGGTCAACATAGCAAGTTCCAAAGCATCCAAAACCCATGATCCCGCCACTTCAAGCTCCACCTGCCGAATATTCCATCAGCTGACCATGTCCAAGTAACAAAGAGACCCCCATGCCGGACCATGTCAGCCATGGACTGGCGTCTTGGTAAGGTCAAGTTGGGCCGGTCCGGGTGCTGTGCGGGGAAAGCACCATGTGGAGGCAAACACCAACGAACCATTCCCACCCCTCATCCATCCGGAAAGCCAAGCCCAGATTCGGCAGATGAGACGAGTCCGGCAGAATGCGAGCCAGACGCAACAGCGGCTCAAGATATGCAGAGCCAAATGCGATGGTTCCACAGTATAGCCTGATGGGGATATGAGGACTGGACCCAGCAAGCATGTGACCCTTCTGTCAGACTCCGAGTGACACATGCGGAAATGGAGGATTGTGTGGGCTGAACCCAGGAGCCACTACTGGAAACCATTCTCCTCCCGTGGTGGCCTATTTTGGGGGACATCACTTTTATGCCCGGTCAACTTGGCACGAACTCTCGAACTCTTGCCAGCTGACAACAAGCAACCATCACCATATCAACATCTCAAGAGTTCAAGTTGGCTTATCAACCAGCGGATATATCAAGAGTCGCCTTTGCGATATCCAACATCAGTACTACCATCTTCCGAACAGCACACATCGACAAGATACTGTACCCATCCATCATCACCACTTCACCAACACCCACCATGGCAGCCCCCAAAACAGGCATCAAAGTGGTCATTGTCGGCGCCGGCTTCGGCGGCCTGACAGCAGCAATAGAATGCCACCGAAAAGGCCACGACGTGTCCATCTACGAGAACTTTCCCGAGCTCAAAACCCTGGGCGACATCATCTCGTTTGGCAAAAACGCCGGACGAATCTTTACCCGCTGGGGCAAGGACAAGGAAATTGCCAAGAAGCTTCGTTCCATGTGCATCGATCTGTCCAAGTACGGGTTTAGGATCCACAAGTACGATACGGGCGAGGTTGTCTATCACCAGCCTCCTCCGCCTAGGGATGACGATGCGCCTGTGTTTAATGGGCACAGAGGAGAGTTGCATGAGGTGGTGTTCAACTATGCGAGGGAGGAATTGGGGATTCCTATCCATCTTGGACAAGCGGTTGAGGAGTATTTTGAAGATGAGAACCAGGCCGGGATTGTCTTGAAGAGTGGCGAGAAGGTTTATGCCGATATTGTTATTGGCGCGGATGGTGTCAGGAGCAAGGCGAGAGAGTTGGTTTTGGGCTATGTGGATAAGCCAAAGAGCAGTGGCTATGCTGTTTGGCGTGCTTGGTGAGTTTCTTGTGCTTTTTTTCGAATCATGGGTGGAGTTGCTGATCCGGTAGCACAGGTTCTCAAATGTCGACATGATCAAGGACCCGCGCACAAAGGAATTCTGCGAAAACGGCGACACGTTCAACGGCTGGATCGGCCCCGATGTGCACTTCTTGTTCAGCACCATCAAAGGAGGCAAGGACTGCTGCTGGGTGTTGACGCACAAGGACGAGCACGACATTGACGAGTCGTGGTCGTTCCCGGGAAAGGTGGAGGATGTCTTCAAAGTGCTCGAGGGCTGGGATCCCGTGTGCAGGGCCATTGTGGAAAAGACGCCCTCTCTGGTCGACTGGAAGCTCGTCTATCGTGATCCTCTTCCCACATGGGTCAGCAAGCATGCTCGGATCCTGTTGCTCGGCGATGCGGCTCATCCCTTCTTGCCGACCAGTGCCCAGGGGGCTACCCAGGCCATGGAAGATGGTGTCACCATTGCCGTTTGCTTGAAGAAGGCGGGCAAGGCCAATGTGCAGGCTGCTGTGAGGGCTCATCAAGAAATCAGGTTTGTTTACATGCCCCTTTTCTCTGTCCATCTCAGCACGCGTTCTAATCCGACTTGTCAACATCCAGATACGACCGCGTTAGAGCCGTCCAAAAGACTGGCGAAAGCACACGAGACAACTGGCACAAGACCGACTGGGAAAAGGTGGCCAAAGACCCCAAGAGCATCGCCTTCCCTCGAGAGGATTGGATCCACGAGTTCGACGCCGAGAAGCACGCCGACGAGGTGTTTGAGACGGCCGTTGCCAAGGTCACAGGTCAGGATAGCAGCTCAACCGCCGAGGCGAGTTCCTTGCTGGATGCTAACAAGGTGGCTGCTACCGCTGTGGCTGTGTAGGTAGGAATAATGATACCAAACTGACGAGTCGGTTATGATTGTGGCCATTTAGTGGCATATGACCAAGTCTTTTGTTTCCCTTTGCATTTTTGTCAGGAAGTCTTTGCTTTTATTAATAAAACCAATTTTCAAGGCATTTCTGTTTTTTTTGCTGTTGGAAGCTGTCCATCATGTGTCTACAGCGTGCCAAGACCTGATACTCGACCGCCTGATAAACTGAACACGAGATGGTCATGCCATTTTCAGGTCATCAGGTGATTAAAACACAACTGCAACACTCCCATTATTATTCCTGCTCTTATTCTTCACTTTTGTTTCAACTTAATCCTCATTGTTCTTGAGTCTGCATAGAATCAAGTCACAATAAAAGACGTCTTCTTCTCAACAACATGGGTTTCTTTTCACGCAGATCAGATCAATATGACAAGGACGGCACCGAAAGGCTTCGCAATGCCTCCCCCCAAGACACCGAGCTGATTAGATCTCTCCTCGCTCACGGTGCCGACCCCAACGCCCCCAAGAAAGATGGGCAATCCGCTCCGCTCATCATGGCTGCCTCTGCGGGCTGTGTTGCTACCATGGACACCCTCATTCAACACGGCGCAGATCTGAACGTCTTCTCTGGCACCAAGTGGCATGAGTCACCGCTTTTGGCAGCCATCTACGAAAACCAGCTGGATGCAGTGAAGTACCTGATTCAGCACGGCGCGAATATCGATGGATCGCTACGGTCAGGGTCCCCGCTCAACGTTGCCTTTCTGACCAAGAACATCGCCATGCTCGAGTGTCTCTTGGACCACGGCGCAGATCCCAACAAGAAGCTCATGGGCATACTCAGTCCGGCGAGAGCCTGTGAGTCTGTGCTGCGATGCATGAAACACGACATTCGCAACATGCCAAAGGAAGGATGTGCCAAGTGCGCAGACCGGCTGCTTTTGATCAGAATGCTATCGCTGTTACGACAACACGGGGGGCGGCCGATTGTGGCAGGCAGCTCCAAGGGCACCGGCTTGCTGGATGCATATGTTGACCTGATTGCCCATGTGGAAAAATGGGAGCAGCGAGGCGAGAAATGGGCAGAGGAGCTGGGAAACATGACATACAATGATCCCCTTATAAGGAGCATGATGGAGTGGATGATTAAGGGCGGCCTGGGAGAGATTCGTGTGCCTGTGCCTGACGACAGCATCGTCGACATGCCGGACCTGAGCGGAAAAGGATTTGAGCGGATTGAGACAACACACGGGGACCGTTCGAGGAAGTACAGCGCGGCGACGGACTCTTACAAATACCAACTGAGGTGAGATATGAAAATGGCTGTTTTAGGAAGAAGTACGGGTGTTGGGGCCAAAAGTAATTACCCTCGTCAGATTGCCTTGTTAAGGCGAGCCCCCCTGTACAGTAAGAACAAAACACACATACAGAGTTATATTCTAGTCTTTAGGGCTTACTCCCTATTCTATACGGCCTTGCTCCTTAAAGATTAGTGTGTTAAGCCTTATTGTCCGGGTAACTAATCTCTATTTATAGGGAAGAAATATAGTGCGAATAAAAGAGCCTTATATGGACCCCTTGTAAGCTGTAATCTGGAGGTTTTGCCCGAGGGTAATTACTTTTGGCCCCAACACCTGTACGGATACACTCCTTATCGATAACTTTACCATAAAATGCGTACTGAAAAGTACAACATCAACACCTTAAACTCCTGACTGCCTGCAAGAGGTTGGGGGGAAAAGCCAATAGGAAATAGGCCTTGAAGGTGTGAAATGTATGATAGCTGTCTGCCTTGGCGTTTCGGTACATAACTAGAAGTCACTCCCCGACCAACCTTGCCCTACAAGTACATATATACTGGCCCCGAAATGCATGTTCAAGGGTTGTGTAACGCCACTGGAGCGGGCCAAAAGTGCACTTCTTTCAGCTTCGAGGCATTTCCTCTTCAATGCCCATGGATCGTTCATTCACTGAGGGTGAAAGTCTCGACATGGAATGAAAACTCGACAGAAGCCAAACAAACAAGAATGCGAGGATGTCTTGTTGACCCGTCCTCGGCATGGCTTCATCTCAAATTAATCCAGCAGCTATCCTTGAGGATGCAGTTGCCGACTTTAGGTCGGCACTCACCGCAGAGGAGCAGATCAGGCTCGACGTGGAGTACAAGGGAGGCCTCCCCGACTCAAGTGCTGCCTTCGCTTTCACGGCGTCGCTGGACAAGATCAATGCGTCAAAGCGGAAAGGCCAAAGCATTGCGAGTCGCCTTTTTCTCTCTGATTCAGTCGGTACAGCAATTCACCAACATCATCGACACATATGTGTCAGCCAATCCCGAGGTATCTGCTCTGGTGTGGTCCTCTATGAAGCTGACACTGATGGTGAGTGAAGATTTATATGGGCTCTTTTATGATCACACACTCATCACCGTACAGATCATTGTCAACGCCGTCTCTTACTTTGACGCCTTTTCCAAGCTGTTCTTGCGGTTCGAGGGCCTGAGACCGCGGTTCGAAGAGTACAGTTTCCTGTTCCCCGGCTCCATACGGCTGCAGACGGCCTTGTGCCACTTTCATGCCTCCATTATCAAAAGTTGCAAAGAGGCTATCGTGATAAGTCGGCGACCATGTAAGACTGCATTCCTGATTGCAAATGCCGAGCCCATGCATGTGCTAACCCAAATCGCGTGTTGTGACAACAGGGCAGCAACACGTTTTCCACATCTTGTTTTCATCATTCCAAAGCGAAATGACACCCTTCATTGAGGACATTGAGCTCAAGGCCAAAGAGGTCAAGGGCGAGATTACGCTGGCAAAGGCAAAAGCCGACCAGGATGAACATCAACTGCAGGACCAAGAGCGTAAAGAGGCTTCTCGACATCGCCTTCAGCTCACCCGATTACTAGTACTCTCGAAGAACGAAAGCCCGGCGGATGAGTGGAGTAAGGAGATCCACTACCGTCGGTCAATGAAACGCAGGAGAGAGTTACTGGATGCCCTTTCCACGTATGACTACATGGCAGCGTTCAAACAGGCTCTTCGGCGCCGGTTTCCCAATACGTGCCAATGGTTTGAATTCGATACGGGATTTTCAGCTTGGTATCAGAGCAACGAGTCGTCCACATTAATCGTATCTGGAAAGATCGGGGCTGGCAAGACGGTCCTGACTGGCGCCATTCTTGACTATCTCTTCCAAAATGGGGGCAGTGACGCATCGGTTTTGTTCTACCACGTCCGCTTCGATAAGCCCGAGTCACTTCAAGCCGAGACCATTATCCGGTCACTAATCCGCCAGAAGTTGGATACAGAATCCCTCAGCGTTGAGCTCAATACCTTACTTGTCGCAGCGGAACATGCCATGTTCGATTCAGCATCTTTGTATAATTTGCTGCAACGGAAGCTGCTGGAGTCCAAAATCACATATATCATCATTGACGGGGTCGACGAGCCGTCCCCCGAAGAAGTGAAAATTGTCACATGTACTCTGAAGAGGCTCATGGGTCATCCCAGAATCTTTCTCAAGTTGCTGCTCTCTTCGCGCGACGGCAGGTCAAATGACCTACGAAAGAAGTTTCTGCGGTCCAGTCATCTCTCGTTACACGGTGATGGCGCCGATGAGGACATCAAACACTACATCACCCAAGTGATTGACGAACGAATCGAGGAAGGGGACCTGGTAGTCGGAGACAAGGCGCTCATCGGAGAAATTCGGGATGCGCTGACCAAAGGCGCGCAGGGTATGTTCCTCTGGGTGGCACTCGAGGTTGACGATGTCTGTTTCCAGGGCAGCGATGCTGCCATACGTGCCGTTCTCGACGATCTGCCCAAAGACTTGACTGGCACGCTCAACCGGGCTGTCCGGAGAATCCTGGCCCGGGGAAAGCAAAACATAGAGGTTGTGAAGCGGATTTTAAAGATCATGGCCGCCGTCAAGAGGCCACTGGAGTTGGCTGAGTTGGCTGAGGCAGTCGCCATCGAGATTGGTCAAGCGTATTGGAAGCACGGTCAAGGGCTGAACAATCTTGATGCAATACCGGCCTGGTGTGAGAATCTGGTGACAGTTGATGAGGAGTCGCAATCTGTGCAGTTCATACATCACAACGTCAACAAGTTTCTTCTTGAGTCTGAACCAACCGACCCCGAGCTCTGCGAATTCCACTTCTCCATTGAGGAGAGTAACCACCTGCTTGGCGAGATCTGCGTCACATATCTCGGATTGAATGACTTCAAGACGGAAATTGTCAAGCGCCTCGCGCCTCTCCCTATCCTCGATCCCAAGATAATCGCCACCGCTGCGCTCAGGTCTCGTTGGAAAGGCCAGGTTGCTGAGAATCTCGGCGCTCTTGTACCAAATTGGAACCAAACTGCAGCTACGGATTCTGCACAAAGAAGCCGGGTGGAATCCGTCGCACGGCTTGAAGCGTTCAGGGGTAATACCTCCCAGGAGACGCCTCAGCGGGGTCGAGGACAAGTTGGCGTGTTCTTAAACTATGCATCTACGTATTGGATACAGCACACTGCTAGATTCTCGAAACCAAGTCCATATGAGACTACAACAGACCCCAAATCCTGGGCTTTATTTCTACAGATGATAACTGGGACACACCACGTCGCCCATACCCCTTGGACCGAGGATGAATTCGATGTTGATCCAACCAAGGTGATAATGTGGGCGGATTCGCACCGGCACATTGCTTTACTTTGACATCTTCTTGTAGACGGAAAAGACCTCGACAACTCGGAGTGGCCTCCAAGATCGGAATGGCCTTTGAGAAAACAGCTGGGCCTATTGGTTAGTCGTCCGGAATACGTCGTCGAAGGCCTTGTTACTGGGTTCCGGGAAGGACTGGATATTGATCACAAAGGGTTTATTGAAATATACGGTACCGCTCTGGCTGAGTCGGTCACATGGGGGTTTCCAACACAGCCAACTTTTCCCCGATTTGACAGGGACGTGACATGTTTTTGCCAATTTATAGATGATTCCCTCCCATTGGAACTATGCGACCAAGTCAGACTTTCGTTTCCAGTTTTATACGAGCCCCAGTTCTCACAGACGGTGTTTCTTGCGGCGGACTGGCATGGCAATATATCGACCTTGCGAGCGCACTTGCATGAAAGGAACATTGCTAGGACGAGGAGGGGTGGCAAGACTGCTCTACATCTCGCTGCCGAGGCGGGGCACCTGACCGCCGTCAAGGGGCTGGTTGCTGCCATGGGGAGGCAATCTCTACTTGCAAAGACTTTGGGCACAAACGAAACACCGCTAGATCTGGCTGCGCAAAAAGGGGCATATGCATGTGTGGAAGTATATCAAGTCGCAGGGTGTTGAAAAGAACATAGCGGAAAAGGATGAGCCCGGGGAAAAGCACCGAGACCCTATGTATTACTATCCTCGAGAGGGCGATCCCATGGAGTAGTCACATACCTTTGCGGGTGGCCATGGGGGGCATTCAGTTCTTGAATACATAATGTTTCTGAGATATCAAGTGTTGCATCCCCAGTCAAAGAGGCAGATCATGCTTTGAGAGAGTGTTCTCAAATCCGTACCTCGACCTGTGATCTCGAACTACCACTACGACCTATGATATTACAAAGCACGCGGAGACATTCCGCGGTCAACGGAGGCCAGGTTCCGAGGCTCCACAGACCTCCGATCGGGAACTCGGACAAGCGCCGGGATGGATGGCCTCCTTCTGTTGTACTTGTTCATGAGACAAGGACTATAAAATGATCTGGCTCTAAGACGCACATGTATCACCACAAACTTGAGTATGGTGTTGTACAAGGACGCCGGCGCTCCTGTTGTGCGGAACGAAGCCAGAGTAACATAAATATTGCAAAGTAGTACTGCGTGGATACTAGGAATGGGGAAGAGGAAAAACAGGTTTTAGCTTGATTACATGATAATCTTGCAAACGAAAACAGTACATCATCCCGGGTTCGTATCAGCGTGAGAATACGGTCGGGTGGGGCCTGACACGATGACGGATCACAAATCCGACTTCGGATCCTTCCTCGGTGTTTGAGAATCATGAAGATGGAATAATACCGTCAAGTGCAAACAAACAGCTTGGCCATCTACATTCCCGGACAGCCCTATATGACATGCAGTTCTAGGTATTTCCCATGCCCTATCCAGCAATATTACCACCATAGGGTAGCAGAAATGCATTGTTTCTCAGTCAGCAAAGCGGCCATTCGTACGGTACGGGGTATTAGGTTCGGGTATATCACGTCAGCACGCCGTGGTGGCATGCATGTGGTGACACCCGCGGCTGGATACCCATCCAGCATGCTTCCCGATGTGAGATTGGGCAGCTGTGCTCGCATCACAAGCCAATAATTCCCAAGGAGGCAAGTTATCCCGCAGGGCCTCGACTGTGCTGTAACTTGTGGGCCATATGTGGGTGGTATGTTACTATTTTGTGCTGAAAGGCCTTGTGAAATGACGATTCTTGATTCCAAACTTGTCCCTCTGACCCAGACGTTGACTAAACAGTCACCAGCAACTCGGCAGAGGTCCGGAATACATGTCTTACAGTGGGCCATGACCGCGGGAATATCATTTATTAAGTTACCGATATTGCCTAGGTCTAGAGTAAGAATCGGTGATAAAACGGACAATGGGTACTCGTTTGTCCAGATCAAGCCATCGCCAAGGCATGCATCTTTTTGTATACCGGCCAGCCACGCACAAAGACCAGTGAAGCCTTTGATCCCTTTTGAGCCACGACACCATCTTGGTCGCTTTTCTGTTCAGACTGAGGGTCACAAGCCCGAGCACAGACATCGACACAGCGCCACCTACCACCATCTCCGCATGCGAGGTTACCTTGCACCGGGGTCTTTGCTAATTCCGAGATCTGGTATATATCAAAGTGGAACGGCACGTCATCTCTTGAATCTTGCGGCGACAAGGCCTCGTTTTTTTCTTTCTTTCTTTCCATCATAGAGAAACAGATCTACGAGTGATCAGCTCCCAATAAATCGTACGACATCTCAGGCTGCAAGTCAGAACTCAAAACATGGCGCTGCTGGACATTACGACGCCGACGGGCATCTTGGGGGCCATCTCCCCAGTGTGGATGATACTCGGCTTGGTAACTATCTCCAACCAGACCCCCTTTCACCCGACGCTGGTTCTGGGCTAACATCCCTTCCCCAGAGCGCCGTCTACTTCATATCCTACATAACCTTCAACATCTTTTTCCACCCACTATCATCCTACCCAGGCCCTCTCCTCTGGAGAGCCACACAGATACCCTACACCATATCCTTCAACGCAGGCGACCTCCCAAAAAAGGCACATTACTACCACGAGCTCTACCAAAGCGACGTCATCCGTCTGGCACCCAACAGACTCTCGTATATCAACCCCGACGCGGTCAAAGAGATCAAGGGACATCGCAAGATTTCCCAAGGTGAAAATGGCAAGGCGCCGGATTTCTTTTGGTTCGCGAGGAAGAGTATCATTGGTGCTGAGCGGGAGGCCCACGGCCGAGTGCGAAGGGCTCTGGCGCATGGGTTCAGTGCCCGGACTATGGCTGCTCAGGAGGGCATCATCTCGGGCTATGTGGACTTGTTCATTGATCGACTCAAAGGGATCGTTGAACGGGGAGACACCACCACAACTGCAAACGGGAAGAAAAAGATTGGAAAAGTGAATCTCGTGGCGTGGTTTAATTACGCCACGTTTGACATCATTGGGGATCTTGCCTTTGGGAGTCCGTTTGGATGTCTGGACAAGTCAGAGACACACGCCTGGGTGGAGGCCGTGTTTGCGGGCATCAACAAGTTTGCCAAGTTGATTACGGTGCGCATGTATGTGCCCTGGTTGACAGAGTTTATCGTCCGGATTGGGACGGGCAACCCGGCGATGGTGCAGGCTGAATTTGCGGCCAAGAGGATTAAAGAACGGTTGGAGATTACTACTACCCGACCGGATTTTGTCGATTCGCTGGTGAGGGAGAATGCAGACGGCCAGGCAAAGTTCACCGAGTCCGAGGTGGTTCAGACCATGAGGCTGGTTGTCTTGGCTGGCTCGGAGACTACTGCTACGGCGTTGAGCGGGGTGGCCTACTATCTGTGTCGGTATCCCGAGGTTCAGAGGCGGTTGGAGGAGGAGATCCGGGGTGCTTTTGAGGACGAGAAAGAGATTGACATGCACAAGGTCAGCAAGCTCAAGTACATGCTTGCTGTGCTGGACGAGACGCTCAGGATGTACCCGCCTGCTGCGAATAGCTTTCCGAGGATTTGCCAGCCTGGCGGGGATGTCATTTTGGGCAAGCACGTTCCGGGTGGTGTAAGTCTAGATGTCCTGACACACGTTGTACAGGAGTGAGGTTGATACTAACGACGGAGGGGAAACAGACCAAGTTTGACGTCTTTGCTTGGGCTATGGGCCACAGCACGCGTTACTTTACCAGCCCAGAAGAGTTCATCCCCGAGCGGTGGCTTGCCGAGGAGCCCAAGTTCCCGAACGACAGGATGGATGCCTCACTGCCGTTTTCGGTAGGCCCCCGTGATTGTATCGGGAAGAAGTACGTCTTTCTCGCTGTGCCTGTCTTGTAGTACTGATCTGTTACTAACCTCACGATTTGCTAGTCTGGCCTACATGGAGATGCGAGTCATTCTCGCCCGTCTTCTGTGGAACTTTGACATGGAGTTTGCCGACCCGGCGGAAGGGGAGAAGTGGATTGATCAAAAGTGCTTCAACTTGTGGGTGAAGCCTGATCTGGACTTTAAGCTGACTCTGGCCCAGAGGGAGTAAGACGTTGTGATTGTCATGAAGAGAAGGGCAAGGCGACAAGTGATTAATGACAGTGCTCCGTATTACTCTGTCCCATCGCAAAATGGCCATGTTCAGATACTATTACAGGCAGCGTCTGGCCATCCATGACAGATGATTGCATATATAGAAGCCCCAAGCTGGCTGACCGAGGCTAATACTTTGTCCTCGTGGCAAATCGCATCTCATCCTTGCCCACGTCAAAGACGGCCACTACGTTGGACAGAAACGTTACGCCAAGGATATACGGCGCCGAGTAACTGTCCGTGACACCGATTCTGCACCACCACTCGCCCGTTTGCTCGTCTTGCTTCCTGACGTTCTGCCGGAGTAGATCCTCGGGCTCGATGGAGAAGAGGGACGTTCCAATCTGCACGCCAAAGGTCGGGACTGTGGCATCGCATCTGGCGTAGTACAGACCCGTGCCGGGCATGTATTTCGCTGGAGGGTCAAAGGATGCGTAGAGTTGGTCGACCAAAGCTGAAAGACAACATTCAGGTTAGCTATTGGCTTATTATCGGGATAGAGAAAAGTGAAAAGAGAAACCAACCTCTGGGTAGAATACTCAACGTCGACCCAGCATCAATCAAGACAGGGAACCGGGTTGTATTCCTCGTCGGCTCGCCAACCGGGACAAACTGCTCGGCACTTCCACTCGCTCCTCCCAGTTTGGTCTTGCCAAAGACATAGGCATCTGCCACGATGATGTACATGCCCAGCTCGCTTGTTTGTATATCCCAGCCGTCCAACAAGTCCATACTCTGGATGGGTGTTCGTGCCCAGGTACTCTCGTCAACACCGACATCGGGTAAGCCACCCAGAGCGAGGAAGCTCTTGTGTCGTTTCCCGCCTTCCCCTTCAGACGGGACAGTAACGGGTCCCTGGCCATTATGCCACTCGGTGGTCTGATCCTCGTCTCTGCTCAGTGCAATAGAAAACACCGGTTCCGTGACCAGCCTTTCCTTCCAGAGCGTGAAGAAGATGGGATCGTACGCGGACATGGTCTGGTAGCCTTCACTGTCCAGCGATGTGAGGAGCGGATAGCCGAGACCGAGAAGACCGCTCACACGATTGTCGCCATACCAGTACGTGTAGTTCACTACGGCGAGCCGCTGAGATGGAATCGTCAAGCCGCCGATGGTGACGGGCGAGTTGACAAAGTAGCCCCGAACAAAGGTGCCGTCGCCATAGGCCCGTCCAAAGGTTGTGTTGGGAAGGACAATGCTTGATGACATGTCGCTTTTGAGGCCTGGCCCAAAGCCGCAGTCTGGTTTCCTTCCCGGGTTGAAGAAATACGAGACGCAAGTATACGGTTCTTGGATCAGCCACGTGTCGGACGACCCCGTGTCCACGCTCACGGGGATCGTCTCGGAGCCAACCTTGAGGTCAATCATGTAGTAGATGTCGTGAACGTTGGTGAGGTTTGCAGACGGCTGGGAAGATCGCCGCCGGACATGAATCGAAGTATGCGATTCAGGAGTTGACGGGGTATATGACCGCATGGCAAGAGAATTGGGAGTGATCTTGTCACGGATAATAGTGCTGGAGATATGCGCGCCGATGGTGTTGGCGGAGGCTTGTTTGAGAGCCGCCACGCTGCCCGCGGTGGTCAACAGGCAGGCGGCGGCCACAGCCAGGGTAGACTGTAGAAGTGCAGCCATCGTGAAGAGACAGTCAAAAAGCCCTCACAAGACAGATAAAGGAGCACAGCCTGCAAAGAATACGGCGGAAAGTGAGAGGCCAAAGAATCTCTTGCCAAGAAACCAGGCAGGGGAGCACGGTTGTTTCACTTTCCCAAAAGAACCCTGGCTTTTCTACAAGTTCCAGATATAAGAGAAGAACGCAGGGTCCCAACATTGTCACTTATACGACCGTATGGGGGATACCAATGCCCATTATCATCTCCGCGCGCGATAGTAGCATGGTGCACCCACAAGGCGGCACTTGGACCAAAGGCCATGTGCCATGGTTGGCAACCATATTTGCCGGCATGGGAAAGTGATAAGTTGCCCATGATATCGCCCGTCTCCACGTGCGGCGATCCACGACACTCTAAACAAGGGAGCTTCTGATCTGTCTGATTGGTGGGCAAACTGGGCTTTAGCCGGTAGTTGATGATAGCCATACTCATCGGCCCACTCTGCGCTGCTTCATACCGTTGTCCTGGCCTCAGATGTGGGACTGACAGCTGCATGGGGCTCTTTTAATGTCGATATTTCTGCGGTCCGAGATTAGTTACATGTCTCACACAACGCTGCCACCATACAAGCAATACTCTAAGTTGTTGGAATAAATACCTTTACTTGTTGGAACAGACGCCGTAACCAGCTGGAATAAATATCTCGACTAGCTGGAATAAATATCCTAACTAGCTAGAATAATACCTTGACTAGCCAGAGTAAATACTATAACTAGACCCGGTATAGAGGCCTTGATAAACTAGAATAAACGCCCTAGTTGGCTAGAATGAATGCCTCGACTAGCTGTAATAAATACATTAACTGGCTAGAATGAATAACTTACCTCTACTAGGTGTAATAAATGCGTTCACTGGCTCGAATAAATGCGTTAGCTAGTTCGAATAAATGCCCCAATCGGCTGGAATAGATGCCTCGACCAGCTTGAATAAATACGTTACGAGATTTAAATTGGACTAGTGCCTGTATACGAAAGTAGTAGTGCGTATTTATTCACCCCCTTCCTTTCAAGCTCAGGCACGATTTGCTCGCAATGACTCTAGGGTTTTCTTTCCCGCCTGGGCTCTATCCCTAGCCCTCAGATACATATCTTTCCAGGCCATCTCATTGTCCATATTCTTCTTCGGTGGCCTCATATTACGTGCCTGTCTTCCGGCACCTTCCTTCTTCAGGTTCTCGCGTGCCAAAATATCTTGCTGAAAAGAGCTGAGAGGCTGTCGTGGATACCTGAATCGGTCAGGGTGCAGGGCGTAGTCCACCAGTCTTTGCGGGTCATTCCTGACCAAAGCCATCAGATAATACGAATAAAAGAGAGCCTGCTCATTTTCTTCTGAAAGGGTAATGCGTTAGTGGATGAAGCAACCAGAGTACCAACCCAGCTCAACCAAATTGCTGCCCGCCATACCACGAACTACCACTAGGTAGATAAATACAGACAAAAGGTTTACCTAAGAAAAAAGAATAAACTTACCATAGTCCTCCAGCCAGATCCCCTGCCAGCTCTCCGTCACGGTTATCTGCTCGCTCAGGGTTGCTTCTTTGGACAGAAAGCTTCTCAGCTCTTTTAGGCGACGCAACAGCTCCCCTACCGCATCCTTGACTTCGTTGCTGGCCAAATAGATTGGGTCACGTTTTGGATGCATCGGGCCATGTGCCGTCAAACGAAGATTGTGGAAGTTGTCACCGAATAATCGTCGCTTAGCGCCCTTGTACCTGGGTTTGTTGAGCGCCCCTTGGTAAAAGTCGCGATGGTATTGGTTCCAGCCCAGATTCAGCCGGCCCCGGATCTTGAGCGCGCTCCTCTCTGCCAGTTCCAGGAATACTTCCAACAGGGAATCCCGAAGTCTGTCGATGCCCTTGACCGAAGCGATGCAGTGGTGGCACATGTGCAACTTATAGTCGGACTTATCTGGGTCGTCTGGGTCACGGTTCCACAGCAAATTATTAGCCGTATCGACGTTGATAAGATGCATGACGTCGGGACCAAATGCCCACATGTCTTGCCAGGTTGAACATCGGGCACAGAACACGACCACGGGGGACCTCAGGTAAATATTGCAGTCGGGGTGATTGACCCTTAGTATCCTTGGAAGAGGCGGTTCCGGTACTCCGAAAATGCTGCGAGGGAAGCAGAGGGAGAGAGAATCAGCAATAAGTACCTGGCGAGTGACAATAATGGGCGCCTCTTGAGTGCCGATGTTGGACCTGGTTCGTCTGGCAAACACGCCGCCCTGTGTCCTCTTGCACTCGAGACACAGACGTCGATGCCGAGATCTTCCACAGAGGACGCTTTCGGCCTCTCTTGCTAGCCTCTCGTCCTTGGCATCGTCAGAGCCTGCCAGCAGGAAGCCATTGGGAGGCTGGGGGCCGTTGGCCGGTTCTCCCCGACTCCTCGTCGCTGTGGCGTACTGGGTACGAAATTCCTTCAGACGTTCTTGCTCGTGACCTTGTTGCCTCTGTCGTCGTTTCCACCACCCCACCTGGTCCTCGGCCGGTTCCCAATCGGTCAACTTCGTGGCTTCCTCACTCCCAGGCGGGGGCTTTCTCAGGGCTAGGCCGTAAATCGAGTGGTTGTCAAACATTTTGTGCGTCAGCAGCTTCAGGCAGCCGGAGCAGGCATACTTGTTCTGGTTCCACTTTGCATCATAAGGTGGCGGCCGGAGGGTGTTGAGACGAGCGTTGAAGAGTGGCACAATGCCGCCATGTTCTGGGAGAAGTTCGAGCGCCAGGAGGCGTTGAACAAAGTGAACGCGCTGGGGACTTATGAAGCAACGAAAGACTCTGTTGGTCTGGGACAAACTAAGGAGGGTAATAGGATCGAGAGCCTGGACGACTAGACATAGTAGTTCGGGCGGAAGGACGGAAATGGGATGAGCTGGAGCAATGGTATCCATGATGGACAAGAAGACTTTTAGATGTCGCGCGGTGAAATGGGTGGAGAATGGAGATGCTGGAAGTGTCTGTCGCGATACGACCCTCAGAGAAATGAGCATGTGCAATGCTGTTGTGAAGCCGAAGCCTGGGGCGTTTTGAGCGTGACGTTGACGGCGACGCGGGATGGTTGAAAGTCGAGGGTTAGGGTTCGAAGAGGTTCACCTGCCAGCTGTCGCCGGAATTGAACAGGTCCAGGGCAGTGACAGAACCCAGAAAGGTTAAGTCGCCAGGTGGAGGTTTGGATCCACCCGGTAAACGCCGGTCCTGGTCCAGCTGTCTAGGCCCGATCCGATTGCTGACCGACTTCACCAAGACCCTGGCATCAACAAGCTCAAGCTTGGGAAGCTACCTTCCTTCGCCTGCATGAAATTCATTCACAATGGATCGTCAGCACACAACCTTCTTCTTTTTTCCCACGACATCGCACTTCCCGACCTGATGTGTCGGCCCTCTCTTGCGCGCGTCCTGTGACAATTCGCCAAGTAATTTCGATTGCGAGACCCCTACTTCCCGCTACGATGGCGTCTTCGACCTCGTCTCCCGTCGTCAACGACAATCCGCAATTACAAACGTACTACAACTCTCTCGAATCTCGTCTCGGCTACCGTCTCGTACTCGGCGGCACGCGTCACTTTGGCTACTGGGAGCGCGACACGTACTGGCCATTCCCGCTCTCTAAGCGCCTCCGTGCCATGGAGGACAAACTTGCCGAGGCTCTCGCTCTTCCCGCTCACGCCCAAGTTCTCGATGCCGGCTGTGGTGTGGGCCATGTTGCTTTGCGCATGGTTCAAGCACACGGCTTACGAATAACCGGCATCGATATTATCGACCACCATATCGCCAAAGCTCGACGGAACGTGTCCCGCGCAAAGCTTCCCGATCCTTCTTCTCTCACGGTCCAGAAGATGGATTACCACCATCTCGAGGCCATCCCTTCTGGCTCCTTGGACGGCGCATACACAATGGAGACGTTTGTTCACGCAACAGATCCCGAGGCTGTCCTCGCCGGCTTCTTCCGCGTCCTCAAGCCCGGCGGCCGAATCGCGCTTTTCGAGTACGACCACGACCTTGCCGACTCGTCGTCAGAGACCGAGAAGGAACTCGCACAGTCTATGCGCAAGGTCAACAAATACGCGGCCATGCCGACGCACGACCGGTCACACCCGGGTGTGTTCAAAAAGATGCTCGAGGACGCCGGGTTCGAGGACGTGGTGGTTAGGGATCTCTCGGAGAATGTCCGCCCCATGGCAAGACTGTTCTTCATGCTGGGCGTGATACCCTGGCTGTTCATACGCTTGTTTGGCTTGGAAAAATCGTTCATCAATACCGTGGCTGGAGTTGAGATGTACAGAGGGCGCCACAGGTGGAGGTTTGTGGGAATCTCGGCGACCAAACCTGGCGGTCCGTTGGAAGTTGGAAAGAGTAGGTGGACGACATTGGTAGACACAACATAAACATGGCTCTGGACAACACCAGGGCAGCATGAACTCGGAATCAAAGGCCCAACGAAGGCTTGGTGAACACATGTATATCTCGTAGCAGACCTCGATACGAAGGGTAAAGCAACATCGACCTTTGCCCATGGCAAACAAAAAGTAGAAAAAGTAATTGGGACCTGTGAGGATCGAACTCACGACCTCAGGATGACTCTGATATTCTCACCAGATCATAGCTAGGATGCTATGAGACCTGCGCGCTAACCAACTGCGCCAAGGTCCCTTGGTTGGTTTTTGTTGCTGCTGGAGAAAAGTTTGAGCACTTTATTTGCCGCTTGGTGTTAATGTTGTGGAGTTTGTGGAGTGCAGGGCGTTTGGAGGCATTTTCCGCCGTTTATTTTTCGTCGAAAGTTTCGTTTCGGAAGTTGTGGGGACTGTTTGGGCAGTGGTATTTCCTCCAAAAGCTGTTCAATGAACAGAGGAAATGAAGCTTATTGTTTTGGTATCATGAAGCAGTTGTGGACCCCAGAGTCGATGCTTTTTCGACATGTGTACGTGCGCATTGCTGTGGAAACCGACTCGCTGTTCGTCCCATATCAGAAAAGGGGTAACCTCGAAATGGAGGGCTTGCACTATCCCAGGAATCTCGTATTCCACGATGCTGTCGTCGTTTGCGAACCATGAGCTGATAAGGGTAGGATCAAGAGTTGGCTCTACGCCTCACCAATAACCAAGTGGTTGCGTCGGATATCGAAGCGGCATCGCGGTGACGAAGACGAGCTCGCCCAGAAGCCGTGACGATGTCCATGATCCCTTTTCCGTCTGGTTGCCTGGGCAGGGACGAGGGAAGGACCACCAGCTTGTCACCAGCACCTGGTGATGGGATGACATCCACTGGAGAATAGCCGATAGCAAGCATCAGCCAGGTCCCTATGGCGCGTGCGGCGTTGTGGTCGGCCCAATGTCACCCTGTTCTGACTCTGACTGAGTGCACAGCCAGCCCGCCAGGCTTCTTTTTGTCTTTTTACATTCGACAATCGTCGTCCAGACTGATAAGCGAACAAAGGTTTGGTGGATGGTGCCTGCAGTTCAACTCTCGCCGGGTCCCTTCTTACTATGGGCGTGGCAGCCACCTGCATCAGCAGATCGCAGACTTGATTGCCATCCCGTCTGTCTGGTAGTGGTGCAAGGAACCAAAGCCACTATAGCGAATCCTAGGGACTGGACGGGACCAATTACGTCAAAGGGCCCCCCCTGCCGACGACGGGTAAATCAACGTCCGTCTTGTCCGTCTTGTCTCTGACAGGTTTCTGCGCTACGCTGGCACTTATCCGGGGGCGTGACAAGGGCAAAGAATCCACACAATACCACCTAAAGAGGATCCCAGAGCCACCAGCTGGGCCACCATTCTGCGTGGAATATTCAAGACGGGGAAAACGAAGATTGGAAGGGAACATTCTGCGGGACATGGAAGATATTATTTCAGCCCTTCCCGTCGCTGGAACCAGGGAACTCACATGGGTTATTGGAACACATCTTTCCCACGTACAGCCATCATCAATTCCATATGAGGGCAGTCCCTACTCCAAAAAGGCGACCAAAGTACCACCCACACGCGCAGCCGCCCAAAAGGGACATGTCCACTACCCAGGAGCTAAAAAAAGAGATGTTAATATCGCCATGGCTGACCGACGCCGTCTCCTGTTCTTTCTCGTAACCCGCCATTCCCAAAATGGGACATCAGATTGTGGTACTACTTGGCCTGCAGCAAGTGCAGTTCAGATGCTGCACTGCATCACATACAATATCATATTGTGTCATGTCGTAGTAAATAAGCTCTATTACCCCTGAACGTGCACCCGGCGTCCTAGAGTGACAAAAAGCCTCGCTCCCTACACCACGTGGCTGCGGATGACTGCTATTGGCTGTGCCTTCGGGCCACATTCTCCAGCCATGACGGACAGGAACGTTTGAACGGTCCAGCTAGCCTTCAAGACGGGTCCGGACCTAGCCGCTGGGGCTGTGACGGTAACAGTGACTACCCCCTTAAGTACTTACTACTTGCTGCTACCTAGAAGCACTGGCATAAAGTATGGCCATCTGTACCACGTGGGAACTCCGTGACTCGACCCATATCACGATAGGACGCGATAGGCAGACAGCTCGGACCAAGTCGTCACTTGTTCCTAAGGCACAGGGATACATGGCGCAGGCAACGAATGACGCCAGGCGATATCTTTATCTCGACTCACCGAGATGGAGGGCTCGTTCAGTTGGCTTGCCAGGCTTGGATGAGGACAAGTTCAGGTATAAAAGGGGGTTGATGGTCGAGGGAAGTTGACTTAACTTTCTTCCTCCTCGTCGTCGTCAACCTCCAGTCCTCATCCAGCACAAGACACCTTCTGCCTTCTCTTTAGCTCTATCGGACAACCCAGTCTTCAAGCCCTACCTCTCACCTCAAGCACAAACCAACAACAACATCACAATGGGCGTCGTCACCAGTATCCCCACGGGCAGCGTCGGCCTCTTGGCCCTCGCCCTCGCAGCCACCGCTGCTGTCCCTGTCATTGCCGGAGCTCATGCCGACTTTGACATGCACCAAGCAGCTGTTCCCTCCGCCATGGTCGGCGGTGGTGCCGCTCAGCCAGTCGTCAACATGAACGCCGACTACATGTACGCAGACTCCTTTGCAGCAGGAGGCGCGTTACATGATAGTTCCTTCTCAAAGCCGTATCTAAGGTCATAGAGAGAAGCCAGTCTCTTGTCCTCTCTTACTGTTAGAGGGAAGAACACGCTCTATCTTTCATCATCAACAACTGGAATGAATGGCATCTTCCCTACACATACACGCTCTGCTTGTGGTTACAATTACGACACCTACAAACAACTTCATCACGCCCAACACAAATAATACAACATATACCCCGTGCTGGATTTCATTTTTATACAAGGCTTAGCGGATCGCGTCTCTTTTGTCTCGGTTCATTTTTGGGAGGAAATATGGCATAACACCGTTTCACGAGCTAGGATATCATTCTGGATATATGCAATAGTTGCTTAGATCGAATCTACTTTGTCTGGAACTTTCTGGGTTGGAGTACACGAGGTCTTGGATATCTGGTTCGACACGCCTGGAATGAAGCAACACAACTAAGATAGTTCTCCAATACAATTTCCAAATCACATTTTTGCCCCTGAATGCAGTATTTGGTGTTATGGAAGCATACCAGCTCAAGCTCCCCTAAACCCACATCGATCTGAGCATGCAACCTCGATATTTCACCATAGGCAGGTCCACTCCTCCATATAGCGTCTGGGGGAACGGCTGCGAAACCGGTGCAACTCGACGTGGACAGGTCAGTGGTTCGTTTCCGCTGAGCTCGGGAACAGATTCTGCTTTTCCATCTCTTTTTGTTATTCTTAGGTCCTGGAGTGTTCAAGGCAGCAGCCAGCAGTTGGGTGAATCGGATCACAGCTTTGCCGAACGCATTCCTGTGCCTCGTTCTCTTGACCAACGATTCACAGTCTGCCATGTTCAACAAGGAGGTCCCCGGGTCAATAGATATCATATTATCGAGCAAAGCTCAAACAGCTTTTAACCATCACCACAAGGTCTGCCGTCTGCAGGTCTGGCCACCAACATGCCTGCATCACCTCCTTATTCTGGTCGCATTGTTACATCACTTGACAGGCTCGAAGCAGCAACCGGCGCCCAATAGTCTTTTGTCTTGTCCCACCGCTCTTTTAACATTGTCAAAGGATCCCTGTATTCCTCGGAGCGAACGCTGTGATTCCCTGGATTCATACTTGGCCCTCCTTGGCTCTTGTCCTCCTCCCCGAGATGAGTGTCAACAGACAGTCCATAAGGCAAACTGAGCCGTCCCTCGTCCTGCTCCCCATCCCCAGTCCCAGAGCCAGACACCTCGGATGGAATTGCACCGATAAAGTCTCGTAGAAACACCCACGTCAACTTATCTTTTAATCCGTACTCAAACCAATTATCCAGAGTGCCCTTTGGGAAGAAGGCTGGAACGTCTTCCGAGCCCAAGCCCATGCCCAAGTTCAAGTCTAGGTCCAGAAGTGACTCGTCATGTGCTGCGAGGACGAGGATATTCTTCTGTGCATCAAACTCCTGAAGTCTGTGTAGCGTTTGTGCCGCTCGAACAGGGTCGTGGTGCCATCTTTGGCCGTCTTTCCTTTTTTGCAGTGCTGGAGAGACTGGGCCCTTCATACCAGAGTCTGAACTGTCGATGATGGTGTGAGCATGCGACTCGGGCGATACCTGACTCTCTGGTTTGTGGGCAGAACACGCTGTGAATCGTTGGCAGAGCTGGGATCCAGACGGATAGTAAAATGAGCTGTTGCCAGCTTGAAACCAACCATCGTCGTCACAGGTGGCGGGGCCAGCGTTCTTCAAGTCTGGTTCATGTGGAAGCAGCGCCGTGAATACAGCCCCGGGGATGGTAAACTGCTCCTTCCGGCAGCTCGATACCTCTCGCTCAGCATGAGAATCTGCAGCCAGGCCCGAGTCAGCACTTTCCAGACAGGCGGTGCTTGAACTAGAGTTCTGACTGTTGTCAGACTTGGACCTAGACGTTGCGCCACGCTTGTAGTAGTGAGCAGCCACCCCCGGTACGGACCGTTCCATAATATTGTCCTGTACGTTGCAACCGGGCAGATGAGCATCCGCAATTCGATGTCCAGCTGCAGTCCCACCCTTATTGGTATGGGGATACGCGGATGCAGATGCATCTGTGGCAGCGTCATCACCAACGACCCGCCCGTTGACCGCAACCCTGGAACCCGTGTAACCAGTCATATCAGCCCCCGCGCCAACGTTGGTGTTGTCAGTTGCAGTGTTAAGGCTAACGGGTGGCACGGAACCAGTCGTAGGCGCACATGTCGCACAGCCATGACTTTGGCCGTGGCTAGAGTCTTGCCCTGGTCCTGAGTCATGGTCCTGTGTTGCATTGAGGTCGTGATAACTTGAAGTGCACGTCGTGATATAAGCCCCGTCATCACGGTGTGAACGTCCTCCCTTGCTGTAGGGAGAGGTAGAAGTGACATCCTGAAGATGTATCTTCGACCTCGACCTCCCATCCAAGTCTTTGTTCGCACTTGGATCCCTATCAACCGTCACAGCCAGCTTATCAGGTATCCTCAGCCACTCGGAAGGCCGAAGTTCCCCGGGATGGTGGAATGCATCCCCCGCCAGCAAGACAAACGTATCCGGCGTGTCCATCCGAGTTGAAGAAGTGACCCTCGCCAAGGCGCAAATATGGCCGACCGCATGGCCGGGTGTATCCAGCAGATACAGCGAGCCATCACCAAAGTAGTCGATCGCAGCTAGTTGGCCTATCGTCAATGTTTTGAACCTCTTCTCGCCACTGACCACGGCTTCCTCGTTATTGTCTGTGTCTGTATCGACGTGAGGATCGAAATCCAACTCGATCAACTCCCTTCCTTCGTAGTCGCTCTTGAGGAGACTGGAATCGGGACCATCAGGATACCCAGGCAGTAGCGAGTCGCTTACCCCTGGTCCAACAATGAGTGCCGTACTGAGGGGAAACAAGGACGGGTCACCCGTGTGGTCGAAGTGGTGGTGTGACCATATTATGGCTTCTATGGTGTCGATGTCAATATTTGATGCACAATTATGTATCTGTTGTTCCGCGGCATGTCCACCAGGATCGTCTCCAGTGGACTTGGTGATGGTGCTTGGCTTTTGGGTAGCAATATTGCTGTTATTCCCGCTTTCAACCTCGGTCTCGGTCTCCTGGTGGCTGCCGATGGGTTGAACACGGCCCGAAATTGTGCCACAGGTGACAGGGCCGAGATAGCCCGGGTCGTCACCGCAACGGGCAGAAACGGCTTGAACATAATCCCGGGAGATGCATCCTCCAGTTGCCAAAATATCCCGGACGCTTTCTTTCGTCTCTAGCGTCCATGGCGGATCTCTTATAGATCTCAAAGTATTCACCAAAGAAGGAGCCGAGTTCCACCAGTCCTTTCGAATCCCCAGATCGAAGAGCAACCTTCTTGTCTTGCCAGGAATGTGTCTGCCTGTAGATGGCTCATGCTCATTGTGTTGGAGGAGAAAGCAGAATACCGGTGCAGCAAGCCATTTATGTCCTTTGATCGGCGGTCCAAAGAAGTCGCAAGTTTTGGCCCCGTGGATGGTGCTTGTTGTGTTTATGATGGAGACTGAGACCGTATGTGGTGATAAAGGGATGTGTTTATCAGGAGGTGGTCGTGTATTGAGTGAGTTGGACATGATATTTTCCCTCTTGAATAATATGTGCTCGTACAAACAACCGCATCACATCGGTATTCTCGAGAGCACAAAACATGATCGGACTCTGATATTGATAACACCTTTCATTTATTTGACTGATGTTTCTTCAGGTTTTAGTTCCGTTGCGATGAAAAACGCCAGAGAGACGTCATTCTTCTGCTATGAGGCTAGGACCCCTCATAGATATGTTTGTATACCAGCCCCTTCTTGATCCTTGTCCGTACTGACGTTGCTTACATGTCACGACCATTCTTTACCAACTTCCAACTCACGGCACTTGAATCAAGAGACGTACTTTATCCATACTCGGAACATCTCATTAATACCAATGTGAGAGTCTCAAGCAATACTGCCAATGGTACTCAGCAGCTCAAAGGATAGTTTATGCTTTTTCACATACCGGTATGGAAAAGGGGCTGACGATGAACGAACCGAAAGTGTATCAATACGCGTAAACTCATGCGAATACGGTCACGGCAAACCCCTTTTCAACTTCAGTCTGCACAGTACGGATACATCAATCCGTGATTACCCCTAATGGTCCACCTAATAACTAACCCTAACCCGCAGCGATCTTTGGTGCCTGGATTTCATGCAAGGGGTTTTCCCCAGCTTGACATCGCGTGAATCCTTCCCATTTCACCATTGCGAGTTTTTGACCAAATCCAGCTAGAGCGTGATGTTTAGCATACATTCGTCGACCACTCGGCAAACACTACCAGAGTCGTGGGATTACGTGATTCCCCCTTTTCCGATATCTGACCAATCAGCATTCTGATTGCAAAGGGACTTGGCCCAGCTGGGCTGCTTACGGGTTCGTTGTGGTACAGGTAATTTCCCATGAGGCGACCAGTCAAACCATCGGCCTTGGGGGCGGATGGCATGGTGATAATATGGATTTAAGCTGACATTAAATACCCATCGAGTCCGATCACTCTGACAATGGTTCCTCTTGCCTCCCTCAACCCTCACACTCGTTTACCCAAGTAGCCCGACCTTCCCCTACCCGGACAGGCCGCATCAAGTCGGTCAAGATGGCTGTCAATATTCCCGCCGCGACATTCACGACTTACATCCCACCGACAACGCCGCCCCTGACCCAGTTCACGCCGGCGCCGACATGCTACCCCAAGACATCAGGCGAGCAAATGTGGCACGTGACAGGCCTCTGCTACCCGTACGCCCGGAATGGTAATCCGAACAGCGTCCCGCTGCCGCAGTGCACTTACACCCGGGCGGGCAATCCCGAGGAGAACAAGGCAGAATGCGGCAACCGATGGGGTGGACCGGGCATCGATCAGGGCGTGATCGGAAGCTGTCCTGTGGGGTTCACCTCGGCCGGCGTGGATAACGGCTACCCGAGCAACCCGTTTGACCGCACCTTTTGGTTTCCAACTTTGACGTCCCAGATATTCGATGTCACTGCTACAGCCGTCATCTGCTGTCCGTCTGTCGAGGGATTGGATTTCAAGGCCCGGAGCACGGGCAATGTGTACACCGAGACCAGCACCTTCCACAGCGGAGTGTGGTTCGACATGTATGTCCCTGTGCCGTACTGCTATGCCCATCCCGCCACGGCCCTCGACGGCAAGACAGTCACCATGGGCGTGTACCACGACAGCCGCGTCTTTGACCGGAAGAAGAAGCGCGAAGTTGGATCTTCCCAGGAAGAGAGCCTCAACAAACGCCAAGACTGGCCTTGGGACGCTCCCGGCTTCGGATGGGGCGACGTGGGCCAGACCACGACGGCCGTGTTCAACGCCCGACACGACACCATCTGGGCCGAAGAGGTGCGGTACTACTACACCGTCTTCCACAAGACTCATACCTGCTACGAGAAATGCGCCGAATACTTTAGCAGTTCGTATTACAACACGGATCCCAACTTTACCCCGCCGCCCCCGACCATGACTCCTACCACTACGCCGCCTGCTGTGAGCCCACATCCTTCTTCTGGCTTCCCGCATTCGTCAGGGTTTGGTGGGAGCGGAAGACCTCCTTACCCAAGCAGCAGCAGCAGGGGAAGCGGTGCTCCCTTCCCCACCTCTAGCGGCGGTGGTGGTGGCAAGGATGATGGAGGTCACGCTGGGAACAAGCCCCCTGTGTACACGGGCAAGCCGCCTCTTCAGAACAACTTCACAGGGCCAGTCCAGAGTGAGGCCCCGGGCGTGCGTCTTGGCAGTCTTGCTGTACTGTCAACCCTGGCTGTGGGCTTTTTGGGCTTGACGTTGGCATTGTGACTATAGTCTAGTCAAAGGAATGATTGACCATGATGTTGTTGATGGATGGTGGTATTTATTCTTGGGCATGTTAGATAGAGCCAATTGATAACGACGGTATATCTATGAAGTTTTGCAGGACAGCTTGGATGTCCTTGATGAACCTCTAATGGCCTCGATCCCGGAATCCTTCATGCCTTTGACCTGGAACCACCCCATAGTAAAGAACAGTGAGAGAACTGAGGATCAAGGTTTGGATGGTTAGTCACGGATGAAAACGCGAGTGGCGTTCTTCAAAGTTTCGTGGACACAGGGCAAGCCCTCGCTGAGCCCATCTGCATCCCGAAACCTGAAGCTTATCGGGAGATGGATCCAAGCTGCAAAACTTGAGAATTCTAGCCAAATAAATTCTCTCTCTATCCCTCTCTCTCAAAAATCCATCGCGGCCTTCCTCCTGTCAGAAGATACAAGCAGCAGCTTTGATCGAGACACCTCCTGATCTAGCACAGCCTACAGAGAACATTTTACTATCAGATTCATCACTCCTAGCCGAGATGCACATGCACCCAGCAGATATAACTGAGTCGGAAGAATGTGTTGAAGAGGAATACGTCTTAGCACCGGGAGACATTATCACGACGTTAATGGAGAATACAGGGCCCCAAAACGAGCCCGATGCCCGGGTCTCCGGTGGGTTCTGGGAGCCATGCGACACGTACAGCAAAACCGAATACAATCATTCGAATAAGCCGTGGAAATACATGCTCACCTCGTTCCACTTTCCACCGAACCATCATTACCACCATGGAGGGGCGAAATCACCTTGGATCGCTAGGATTGACATGAACTTCAACAACCTGGACAACTTCAAAAACCATCGGTTTGCTTGGCGGCATGACGTCGAAGCTTGTTCCTGGTTGGATAAGTTCGGGCTGGACGTTCAGTTGCATCCTGTGGTCGATAACGTCGTCATGTATTCACGCGAGGTGGAGCTCCTCTGGGCTGGAGATGACGATTCGGAACCTCTTCATGGAGAAGACCAGCGCAACGATTGGTCTGTCTGTATCAAGCTCTGGGCTCGTGATCTTTGCTGGCTAGAGGGCGGGTTGACTGAATCAAAGATTGCGAACCTCATTAGCCAGGACACAAGAGTGTGGTAGGTGACTGATGATTTCTTTGCTTCCCATACCCGGCTTTTTGAGCTGTGCCGACGATAACCAACATTCTATAAAACAGGTGGCAAGGCATTGTCCGCGAGGACAACAACTGCGACTTATCACCCGTCCACGTATTCTACGAAAAAAATGTTCGAATCAAGGCCGTCACCTCCTCTGCAAGGCGATGAAAACTTCGAGACTACGGAATCGAAAGTTGAGAAGGGTGAATAACTCCAGGACACGCATTTCTGCATGCATGTTGGAGGTGTCAAGCCGGGAATCGACGAGCCCGACCTGAGGCAGGCAGTGGACGACCACTTTGCAAGGCAATTGTTTGGTCACCAGTAGAGATGCCCAGAGAAATTCAACGTGCCTTCCCACTTTGAGGAACGCTTAGTTCTGACTGATCGTGGTAGATTTCACTGGCATGTCACGGAAAGGAGAAAGGCGTTAACGGCACCCGAATTGACCTTCTTTCAATACCTACCAGACTTTTGACCCTTTCCTTTCCATCCTCTCTTTCTCCTTTCCTTCTTTTCACACCGCCGTGACCTTTTAATGATCTCGTTATGTCATCCATTCTCACTCATAATGGACCGAAAGCTTCACTGATTGTCCTCGGCCACCATTATTCCCCCAGGCCGTCTTCTGTTCGTTTTGCCTAGCTCCCTGATTATTTGCACCTTTGGAATTGGCGTGCTACTCATCCTCTCCTTCACTGGAGAATCGCCCGCTATTGGCAGAAAGAAGACGGGCCAGAGTCCGACAGTTTGGTATTTGTGGGGTGGAAACACGACCATCTTGCATGCCGAACCAAAAGGCCGAATTTGCTGGTTCATTGGGGCTGTCTATTTGCCGTGGCTTGTCTGATTTCAAGCCGCTCACGAAATAGTTGGCCATGCGCAGAAGGATCAGATGTCCAACATGCCCTTTCCTTTATTGGGCCGCGTACATGGTAATAGAGTGACATAATTAGGACATTAAGGAGCGGAATGTGATATGCCATTTCCCCATACTGCAATCTACCACGACACCGCTTATAGGCTGTTCTGTTCCGGGGTACATTGACAGACACGGGTGGACATTGCTCACACTGCCCACATCCGGAACGATTCGTCACAAGACCGGCACCGTCATTGTATGGTGACTTGCTCCTAAAAAGTGTGTCGGCTGGGCCATATTATATACCTCTGATAAGAAGTTCTGCCCAACGCCGATGGCTTTCCAGCTTTGTCCTACATACTTGCTGAGACGAAAAGGGATCCCAGAGAAGCACTCAAGCCTGTCTCACTCTCGAACTCGCCAAAATGCGCGTCGTGAACGTTGCGCTCTTTTTGATCGGGGTGGCTGAGGCTCACTGTACAGATTCCTCTTTTCATTGTTGTAACAACATGAAGCTGCGACTGACATCTTGGCAGACCACTTCCCCTACCTGATCACGGGCAACTCCAAGGATACTGTCAAGTGGAAGCACGTGCGACAGGTCAAGAACCCCGACAGCAACGACTTTGTCTCCGGCGGCCCCACGAGCCCGGATATCCGATGCTACCAGAACGGCAAGAAGGCCGAGACGGGCAAGGTCGCAGCCGGCGACAAGCTCGGCATCGGCGCCAGCCAGGGCGTGTTCCATCCCGGCCCGATCCAGTTCTACATGGCCAAGGCGCCCGCCGGTGTCAATATCGCCGACTGGGATGGGTCTGGCAGCGTCTGGTTCAAGACATACTCTGAGAAACCGCCTACCTCGAAGCTCGGGGAGACACAATCTTGGGCATCGGGCAGTATGTTTCCCCTCTTATCTATAAGCAGCATAATTTCTAATATTCCCTACGCCAATAGACAAACAAGACTTTAGCTTTACCGTCCCCAAGAGCACACCCTCGGGCGACTACCTCGTGCGCATCGAGCACATCGCCCTGCACAACACGGGCAATCCTCAGATCTATGTCGCCTGCGGCCAGGTAACCGTCACCAACGGCGGCAACGGCACGCCAGGCCCGCTGGTTGCCTTCCCGGGGGCTTACGCTGCCAGGGACCCCGGCGTCGTCTTTAACTTGTACGGTGGAGGGCAGTACAAGGCCCCTGGCCCCGCGGTCTGGACTGGCTAAATGGATGATGAATGTGTACCTGCGGATTGTTATCACATGTCCGTGATGGCTTATGATGTTGAAGCTGTGGACGCTTGATAGTTAGAGGGGAGGACAGAGACAGAGTTCTGATGGACCATGGTTGCATCGTTTGGGTCTGGAAGGGTTTGGTTCGTGTACATACCTTACCTACTTCGTTTCTAGAATGCATATTTTACATGAGGAAGCATCGTCAGGGGTACCAACAATTAAGGGAGTTAGACCGATGCTACAAGTATCACATCGCACTTCCCAGTCATGTCGGTAATGAGTCAGCATGAGACTATATCTACACGATAAAATCAGCTTCGATATGAGAGCTGATTAGCGGCTTTTTCGCACATCTTCGGACTAGCTGCCGGACCTCTTGCTGAGGAGAGTTGCCAATCCGGGCTATCTGTGCTACCCAAAGCCCAATATCACCAGCAGGGTTCCTGCATCCTTCCCTCGGTCTTTTGTAATTCGCCAGCTCGGTCTGGGGAGCTCATCCTACCTGCCAAATGCTAAGGACGGATGTCTTGCAACTTCTCACCAACGTGATCTTATTGTTCTGCCGATATCCGTACTGCCGCATCTCTTTGCTGTTGTGCTCCTCTTCACACGTCTTCACGCTCAAGTTTCATTATAGATGTTGTTGGTCATCATAACCCTCCTCGCGGCCGTCGTGGGCTCGGCTCACGGGGCCGTCGACAACTCGCTCTCGTGGAACGGCTGGGGCAACGGCATTTATAACAACCGCTGGACATCCAACAAAGCCGTAAACAAAGCCAACGTCCAAACTCTCACGACAAAATGCCAACTGACCTATCAATTTGGCGTTTCTGCCACGCCGACAATCCACGGAAAGATGGTCTACTATCCGACCTGGAACGGCTCCTTCATCGCGCTCGATTATACAACCTGCAAGCCCGTTTGGACCCTCAACGTGACAAACATAATCTACTCTTACGAAATCCCAACCGCTGAAACGCGCCGAGCGACTTATCAAGTCTCTCGAACCAGTCCGCAGATCGACCTCGAGAATAAAGTCCTCTACTTTGGCACCCAGACCCACGCTCTGCTGGTGGCAGTTGACCTCCTGACAGGCAAAGTCCTGGCCACACAAAAGATAAACACCCACCCCTTTGCCGTCATAACAGGTTCTCCGACCCTCTGGAGAGGAAGAATCTTTGTCGGCGCAAGCAGCTATGAAGAACCGGCCCCGTTATTCTTCCCAAATTACACGTGCTGCAATTTCATTGGCAACATGGCATCTTTGACATTCAACAAGGCCACCAAAAAGTTCACCACCAAATGGTCGATCCCGACTCTACCCTCGGGAGAAGGCTGGTCTGGCGCAGGAGTTTGGGGCTCCCAGCCCTCTATAGACGACCGTCGAAACCAGGTCTTCTTCGGCACAGGCAATGTGTACAACTTTCCACCAGAGTATGCCCATTGTGCGACAAAATCCGCAGATTGTTTACCGCCGGGCGTGAACCAGGAGTCTCTTATCGCAATAGATATCCCTACGGGAAGAACCAACTGGGTGAGACGGGTGTCAGGGATGGACGCCTGGAATGGTGCATGCGTGATGAGTCCGATCGATACGAAAAACTGTCCAGCCCAGCCGCCCGGTCGAGATGCCGATTTCGGGATGGCCCCTACTTTTGTTTCAAAAAAGACTTCTGATGGAAAGCTAAACCAGGATGTAGTAGTGGTGGGACAAAAGACAGCCACCATATTTGCCTTTGATGCAGCAAACGGGGACCCGGTGTGGACAAGTGATGTCAGTCGTATGCGTGGCGGAGGAATCAGCTGGGGGATCGCGGTCGATTCGGAGAGGGTCTATTACACCTTGCCGTATTCGCGGTTCGACGTGCCGTTTAATACGTCGACGAGCATATACGGGGCTGCATCGCTGGGAAATGGGTCCGTCCTGTGGGAGACGCGCGCGAATATCAGCGTCAATGCTGTTGCGCTGCAGCCGCCTACTGTGGCGGGGGATCTGGTCTTGTATCCGCGGGCGGGCATCATGTCTAGCGACGGCGGGCCGGCGGATTATGACAACTCTAGAGGAGCGCTGGTGGTTCTGGAGAAGAAGACTGGGGCTGTCGTGATGGAAATGGAGCTCGAGACGAATTTCCAGGGCGGCATTGCTGTTGTGGGTGACTATGTCTTCTTTGGCACGGGGTACAGGAATGGCGTCTATTACCTTGGCGACGGAAGTCTTTATGTTATGAAAGTGGCAGGAAAGGAAAAAGGGAAGGGTAAAGGGAACAAAGTATAGCGACAGGGCCTGCTTTACAATTCATCAAGGCCTTTCGAACTCACGAGCAAGGCCTCTAGTCAGGTATCACCTGCCAGACTCCAAACAATCCTGCAAAGTAATTTTTACTGTGGAATGTCGAGCCCGGGTCCCCCGCGAGCGAAGCGTGGAAGTTTTCGGTGAGAATGTCTCCGGTCTGAGTCCTGACTTGGTCGTTCTGATTCGTCCCACGAGCTCCCGGGGCGGCGGGGGCACGGGAACCTGGAGGTGACCCCGGATACGATTACAAACTTTGGCAGCTGGCAGCCGGCCCGGAAAAGCCAGTCTGATTGGTGCTCCTGGGAGCCTGTTCCGTTGGCGGGTGGTAAGGGTGAGACACAGAGACGCTAGGCGGCCACCTAGGTGGGGGGGGGGGGGGGAGAAGCCTACGCCAGCTGGCACGTCATGAATTTCGTGAAAAGAGGCATCGGGTGATCTAGAGGTGAAAAAGTAGAGGGCTTAAACGAGATAATGGCGGATTTGGATGAACCGAATGTAGTTAGCGTGCATAGGCCCTTTAGGCTCAGTGCCTCCGGGCGAAATAAATTCCATCCATCCATCCATCCATGAATTTCGTTCAAGTCGTTGCCAACTTTGCTGCAACGTTCGACAATTTTCCTTCCTGCGCTCCTCAGTCGGTTGATGGTGTTTATTTCGTCCATCATGAGCTCTCGATCTCCATTCAAGCGAACTCCTTTTATCGCAAAGAAGGACGAAACCCTCCATATTCAGCTCTACCCGTACTGTGGCATCTGCTCAGACGAGATCTTTTGTGAGCCAGCAGTCGCACGTATGTGCGCGTTTCTAGTGTTTCTAGCTACCTGTCCAACGAGCCAAGTTGCTCCTTTCCGTATCAGCTCGTTAGCTGGAAAAATGAAGTGAACATGCTGACAAGCCAAATACTCCAAAATCTCACCAGTCTATGGGAATTCTGATTCGACCGGCTACCACGGCCACACCAAACCCTTCAGTTTCGTCGGGACATATTGGTCTCGTGGCCCGAGATGGCGTACCGGGCGTACCGCAAATTCCTGCTGGCATCCTGATTGCCATCCATGTCTAGGATCCGCCACCTCGCCCGAGGCTGCGCCGGTTCATTTCGACTGCTTACGGCTCTTCCAGCGGCATTGCTCGGTCAGGGGAAGAGCGGCATTTGAACGTCTCTGGATCGTGACCTCCTGGCGGAGTCCTTGGCATCGGGCACGCCCACCCTGCCTGTCTGCTGAGCCGCTGGACCGTGACACGTTGATGACGTTGTCTGGCTTTGGCGGGCTACCGCCTCTGTACAAGCTGCCGCTTGAGCTGGCAGAGATGATACGCCATCACTCAGCTGATTCGGTCTTTTGGAGATGCCTTATGGCCCTTCGGGTAGCCAAACATGTGTCGAGGACGAAACCTGGGGCATTCAGCACGATGCCGTTACGACAAGTGCTCTCATGGGAGCGCGGTGGAAAGCTGGAACTTGTCGTACGATCCTCCAAGCCCCATCAGACACTTGTAATAACCCTTGACTCGGCCGGTGTTTGCAAAATCGAACGTGTCTCTCATCGCCCCCCATCATGGGGCGGATCTCGTGGCCGTTTTGCTTTTATCGTTGAAGAGGAAGAGTTCTTGCCCAATGTGATAGTGCAGCTCAAGGTACACATCTCCACCTGAGATGGGAGTCATGTTTGTTAGTACTGATAGTCGAACAGGACGGACGATTACGTCTTCGACTTCCGCCTTAGGCACAGAAACTGACAATCTGGAGCACCCCGTCTGCTCCGCGCAGCTTATACCTTCGCAAGCCACATTGCCCGCCGTTTGCTGACGGTCAGTTGATGCATGCGGTCAAAATGGACGAGGTAGATGGCATCACGTTTTTCTTCAGTGCAGGCAACGTGGTCGGTATCCATCCCCACCTCAGCTCCCGACCATCCTGCGCGATGGACACTTTACGAACACTGTCCGAAGAAATGCGGGGAACTGTTGCCTGGGTTTATCTGCCAATTCTGCGCCATGATCGTGTTCTCCTTCTCGGCTGCGGATCGCGACTTGGAACCCGCGACGTTTTGATCAGGACGGAACTCGTTGGTGACGTGGTTCTCGGCTCGAACGCCAAAGACGAGTTTCGGCCCCCCCACCCACCAAAGTTTTTAGCTGCTGCCTCTGCAGATGCTCCGTTGACCCTTATTTGGGCCCAGCAGATGGTCGGACGCCCGGTCCTGTTCTTGGGCACATATTGCCAAGAGCAGGCAGAAACGCCTCCTACGAGCCCGTTTGAAATGAAGAATTTTGGTCCATGTCCAATTGATATCATATTTCCAATATACATGTCGTCGGCCTCACTGGACTTGGTCATGTCGACGCAGATATTTTACAACGAGGAAGGGTTTTGCCGCGGCATCATCTTCATATATGTCAACGGCGGTGCCCAGGCCGTCGGTCAGTGCCGTGTAGGGGTGGATTCGTCCAAGGGCTTCTTTGAACCGACCCTGATATCATTCTGCAATACGCGGGATCTGGATTTTGATCAAGACCCTGTCTCCAATCTTCAAATTACCTTCAAACAGAGCGATGCCGAGACAGACGCTAAAGACGTCACAGCTTCCGAAGTCTGGGAGACTCGTCCAATGAGAGGTGTGGTCAAGTTCTATTCTACGCGTGATTGCGCATTCTTGGCTGTTGAAGAATGATCGAGACGGGCGGGGGTCCCTTTCGTATTGATTGTGAGGAGGCGTGTGGGATGGCAGGTCAGATGTATACACAAATAAAAGAGGGAGGGTTATGAAATTGTTATTGTTCATGTTAAAGTGATATTCTTTTTTCTGTTTGTGTTGAACACCCGTGACGTAAATAAGGGACACCCTGAGTCCGAATGGTACAGCTTGACTGATGATGCTCAAGTACAGGTAAAGAAACCTTGCGGCGTCCCTTCCAAGCGTACAATCAACCCCCTGACAACTCCCTCAGCCGCATGCAACCGAGCAATCTGCTTTGTCGTCAAAGAAACCGATGTACTTGCGCCTTGTGGATGTTGCCTGAGAAGACTCGCCAGCAAGACAACCAAGCCCTTGAGCTGCAATCCGATGAGGAGATTCATCAGCGCTTCGTACTCGGAGGGGTCGGTTTTGTAGCCGCCAAAGAACATGTCTCCATTGCTGAGATGGTGGGTTTGGATGTTGATAAACCCAGAAAGATTGTCCTTTGTGAAGTTGGCGCCAGTGGTTGGGTCTGGGCGTGATGATGGATAACATGTTTCCAGGATGGCTGGGTTTATACTTCCCAAACCAGATGCAGTCCCACAGGCATGAGAGTCACTGGCTACACTATGAAGCATGGTGATGCCATCCGATGGTGACGCAGCGGGGGTCGGCGGTGGTGTCGAGTCTGGCACAAGCATGCCGGTTCTGGCAGAACCAAACGTCGTTTCTTGAGTCCGTTTCCCCAAGTAAGCAAGGACGATGCGTTCGGCGAATCGGACCATGGTCTCACAGGCTCGAATGAGCAGAGATATGTGCTCGCCTCTGTTCTGGCATACAGAGCATTGAACGACGTTGTTTGCATTCGCCATCTGAGTCTTGAGTGAGCCGAGCATTTGGTCGACTGTTGGAGTTGGGGCAGAGTCCAGGTTGGGCGAGCCTGAAGGACAAGGTAAAGCCAGGACTTCAGGTTTGGTAATGGTGTGTATCAGTGGATACACCAGATCGTCTAGCTCCTCGAGCATGCTGGATATCACACTCAGGCAGTTGCAACGGTTGATGTTCTGGTCGTCCGTCTCAACCGTAAACGGCATCCTAAGACCGGTGGTGTCGCTTTGCGGGGACGCTGGGCTATCAGTAAACATGGGGCTCGTCGCTTCTGAAGATGGCGCCCAGCTGGACGGGGAAGACTCGGAGGGCGTCGGGAGAGGGGACTCGGAGGTGAAGAAGGCAAAGCTACCATCGTCCACACTGCCATCTTGGTTCGGATCGTGGTAACTGGAAATCCCAGTCACCATCACCATGTTGTCCGGTAGGCCATCGTACGCAGGAGATGGCGGCATATGGACATCTAGTACCGGATCCCGACCATGAGACCACGTCGACAGTACATCTGCTACACGATACACTGGTGGCGACTGCATATCCCGATCCATGTCCTGTTCAGATTGCTCGGTCTTCGCCATCGGCTCGTACACTCCATCAAGAACAGAGTCCCTCTTGTCTTGATTTGCGGTTGCTTCGTCGATCTTGTTTCTGAGGCTTGTTGCCTGCCTCTTGCCTCCCACTGTTTCCCTCCTCTTCTGGAGCCCAGGCGTTTTCAGTGTAGGCAGTTTGTCACGCCGTTTTTGTGGCGGCTTCTTTACCTTGGAATTCACAGAGCCATCCGCTTTGCTCGCTTTGCTCGACCCCCGACTCCCTGTTGCCGAGTACACACACTGAACCCCTCGCACGCTGCAGCGATCGCATCCAGATCTCTGGCCAGTGCATCTGAGCTGTTTTGCGAGTTAGCCGCGTTTGTATCGGGTTATCTATTCGTGGTTTCGTATATGGTACTCACCTTGGTCAGTCTGCACTTGTCGCATGCAGCATGCTCGGTGGCAGCATCACCAAGAAAGCTGTCAGTCCGATCAATGAACTCGGCGTGGTGGCTCTCACGGTCGTAACGAAGTGTCCCGAACATGGTGAAGATCTGTTTGGTTATTGACGTGTGCGGCGATTGAAATTGTTCATGATATGCGAGTGCCAGTCGGATGAAGATACAACTGTTGATTACGTCAAGGGGGGCAAGCGCCAGTGTCTTGAGTTGCGAAGTCCTTTAACAGTCTTCAGGTGGAATCTTCTGGTCTTTGTTTGGACCGAGCTGGCCGGGGGCGGTGAGTTGAGAGTTTCAGTACTTGTATGTGCCCCAGTGACACATCGTGAGCCAAGGAGACCACACCGGCAAGTTATATTCACGTAAGCCGGTAGGATGACATTTGGGGACTTCCTAAGCTATGCGTACTCATCGTATCTTATACGGGTTTTACCACTGCTGCAGTAGCCGTAAGACGGGTCATTCTGCAGATGGGAATGGCTTGGTCAAATAAGTTGCCGTGCAAGTTTGCGTGCTTTCATGAGGTAGATAATGACAGAGCAGCACTTTGCCAGAAGTTTTTACTCCTCCTTGATCGGGCAGTTTCTTCGGTGTGAATGTGATGCAGACCGTCCACTTCTTCGGATTCCGTAAGCAGCCACAAGAAAGGAAAGATTCCAGTTCGGAAGAATGAGACCGACAGTCGGTGTATTCGGGTGTTACACTACAGCCTGGATACATCTGCCCCGATTCCTGGCCGAGGAAATGCTGGCAGCCAGTAACGGGATGGGTAGTTGAAGAAAATTCCTGCAAACGGAGGCCGACGCCCTGCATCGGTGTCCGATCCTTCACCATGGCGGTCACGGGTTAATTGGTACATGTACTGTACATACAAGGTATTTTCGCCTTTTAGGGCTGTACTGCGTATTGATCTGCATCGCGCTTTCATCGTGTTCTCGGGGATTACCCGTTTTTGTAGAATCGTCTCAAGCAATGCCCGTGGACAACAGATGAATTGGTACGTACTGGTACCCCATTACCAACCATGATAACTGTAAATTCAACCACTTACGTATCCATACAATGAGGGGTTATCCTTTTGCGGTTATTGCCCGCCGAAAAGTTACCGCTTTTCTCTCCGAAAGGAAGGTGCCAGAGTATCACTGTTGATAAGGCACCGAATGGTTGATAAGCATTCACGCAGACCCCAGAGCCCCCTCAGTTCCGGGCTTCCAGGAGACAGGCCGAAACTACTCTCATACACACCCACAACCGATAGGAATGGATAACCATTATTCTCAACGTCCCTCTCTCGTCTGAAGATCGCTGCAAAAGGATACATATGGATGGTTCACGATGCACTCCCTTAAAACCCCGTTATAATTCTGTATGACAGTCATGCATGCATCATCCAAATGGTGTGTAATTACTGTAATATGATCGGACCTCTAGATGACAACCTTACATGCTGACCTCCGTAGCGTTTAAAATAATGAGTTGGCTTAAACCTCATTATACTGGAATCCGGCAATCTAGAAAAAATGCTCAGACCACTTCTCTTGGACTCTAGAGTTAAAGTATTCAATGGGTGTCTCCCAGCAAAGGATTCGGCGTTCCCGTCTCTTGAGCGTCGTATGTCGATACGTATCGTCTTGTCATCAATACCCGGGCCACCACTCCGCTAGCAAAGTGCTGTAATGCGACCGGTAAATACCCAGACTCAACGCTCCACGCCGAACGACTCGCTTTTGGAGACAACGCCTCGAGCGATCCCTTTCGACGGCCTTAATCCCAGTTCATGGCGCAGATTTTGGGAAATTTCAGTAAAGACCTCTCATATGCGTGGTTGGAGATAATGGAGTCGGTCTTGTCTGAAACTTCAAACTTGGCAAGTGTTGAGCTCTTGACCATGCCTCTGCTAAGTATTGCCCCGTGGACCTTTGTTTATTTCACCGAAATTGATCATTCTAGGAATATCGGTTGTGTGTTTCTTTCATTTTTTTATTGAGCAGCCGCGCTATCCGTCATTCGATGAACTACACCGGCTCCGGCATCAGCAGAACCTCATGGTTCTGAGAACATCGACTGGAAGCATGAGGCTCCGGGTTTCAAAGATATTTGGCCAACGGTAGATATTCACGAGTATGATAACGCAATGAGGTCAGTTTGGTAAATTAGCCCCTTATCAAGGCCCTCACTGCTTGGCCGAAACTCCAAACTCGGCCGCGGTCCTAATGTAGAAGTCGCCCGCTATTACCCCTGAGCCGGTAAACAAACATGACCCGGTAACCTACCTACGGCGGATTGAGAAGTTACAGAAAGGGATTTCGGTTGCGTGAGAAGGAAATATCTAAGCACTGACTGCTTGAGCACCAGTCATGTCATGGTTCCAACGATATAAACTGCTTAGGTGTGGAAAAGGTCAAGCAGCCAGAGCCCAAAAAGAGATGAAATCCCAGTTCAAGAAGAAAACCAAAGGAGGCATAGTTCACAACCCGCCGAATCAATCCCGAACATAGAACAAAGGCTCACGGTCTCATCAAGATCACAACGGTTAAAGACGATAAACAAATTAGCATGTCGGCATTACAGACCTTTGCCTGGCAATTCGACCTGTTCAGGGGCATTCAGATTAAGCTCAATGGTCGCTTCACTGGGAGCCCAATGAGGCCAGACCACTCCGTCAACAGCAAAAAACTCGAGCTCGATCACTCCAGCATCAAGAGCAGCATTGACCATCTCGACGAGGATGCCAATGGTCATTCCGCGCCGGCAAATTGCCGCTAGCCTACTGGAATCACCGCCAGATGGGTGTTTCTCGATCCGAGCACGAGGATAAAGAGGTACATATCTCCAGGTCGACGTTTGAGAAGCCAGAGATTCCGTCACTACCTTCCATTAGGTACTTGGACCCGGATGCTAACAGAACATCCCCCCTTAACAGTGACTCTGGTTTTTGACCGAAAATAGGAGCTGAGAGCTACACCTACAGGCTTTTCGTATTAAAAGTGGCATGTAGTGGACGCCATGTACAAATTCACATCGTTTCCAAGACTTACCAAGGATATTGGCCCGACACAGGAATAAAGGGCGACATCACCAACATACAACAAATTTCGACATGAACTGAGCTGCAGTTGTATGAAAAAAGGAGCACATGTGTATATGAATGGGCCAAACAGCTAACGTGGAAGAGAGTTTCAAGTTACATCGCCGAACTTTGATGAAGTAGGCCGGCGATTTCCACGGTCCCTTCTACCCACGCCGACCCGCGTAATGAATAAGCTCATCTAGAAAAATACCTGCATACAACATCCGAGCAGGGTAACGTTGCTTTTTCCTCTGCAACCAGTGCCGAAGTCTTGAGCCCTGGGAGATACTCGAACTGGACAGAGTACTTACCTAACCATAGTCTCTCGGGTAAGAAGGCGATCGATCACTTCTGAAGAACATTCCGGGGAGAATGATCAAGATCGATAGAGTGCTCAGGCCGGTTCTCCTTCCTTTTAACCGATGATTAAATGTGTAGTACCTTCTGAGTTGTTTGCTCTCCTACCTCCGTCCTTTATGTTCTGGAACAGTTAGTATCTGCGGTTGTTGACAATACTCAGGGGTTGCTGGCGGGGTGATCATAAAGAGAGACAAAGAGGAGGTATAGTAGAGCTGTGCAGCTATATAAGGCAAAGAGTCTGGCTTACGGGGTACTTTCACAGCTCTACCTACTCCAACTACTACCAGTGAAGACCCAACAATGCAATTACCCCATAATGCAATGGAAATCACCAAATACGCGATTTTTCTACCTTATATATAAGGCTCATAGTAACGGCGGTGTGCTGAATGGGTATATAACCATTGAATTGCAGAAGGTTCTGATAACTTCTGTAATTTGAGCTCCTTTTTAGGAACGGTTTGGCCGAGTGGTATGGTTCTTGGCGCTCGCCGTCACTTACACCTTCCCAATCAGTGACCATCACTTTTATTTAGTGTTTTTTTTCCTTTGTAGAAGTACAGGGGCTGCGATGAAATACCAGACAGTCAGTGTTATTAACCTGCACAGTTCCATTTTTTCTCTACGTCAATGTCTGTATATATAGATAGGTATCCTCATTTCATGTCAAGCATCTGGCCTTCCCCATCATTACAGTGTATAGTGACGCCTCTCTCTGTTAAGCCGAGTCTTATTACTTTCTATTCTGGTTCGCATTGCGCAACCTTTCACAAGAAACATGAATGCAGACCAATTCTAAAGCTTCATACAATATATCATGGTTTCTTCGTCCACCTTTTACCACTCTCCAGTGCATGGATCGGGTAACTCAAATAAAGTAAGACGTCCGATCCTAGCTCGAGGGTGTAAAAATGGGGTGTGATTTCAGATACCGGATACTCTGCCACTATCCTGTATTGCTAGTCTTTTAGGGTTTCTTCTTAACAATGGACAGAGTCTTTTCAGTACTCATTCAGAATACCGACAGCAGAATTTACAGAGTCTTTTCAGCACTCATTCAGAATACCGACAGCAGGATTTCACATCCACATTTTTACACCCATGTGCCTAGGTAAATGCTTGTTGCAAGCAAAGCCACGCTGACTTCGCAGGGATGTCTGTTTTTGGATGGAAATCATTGTCAAATTTGGCTGCCTCCATTTAGCGAGCGTTTTTAGCGGGGCGCCATTTAGGGCTGAGCAGCAGCAATAGCGCCTTCTGTGAGACGCTGGGATTCCCGGTGGTGGATGGCTTGGCTGACAGCGCTAACGGAAATGCTTCGTTCCACGGGCAGCAGTGCAGGAGCAGTGCCACGCCGCAACTTCGATCCTGAGATGACGAGAAGATGATGGGAAACCACGATTCACATAAGACGAGGGATGCTTCCCACGCCAAAGAAGATGGAGGGTAACAAGCGGTTTGCCACTCCAAATGCTGGGGAAGAACTTGAAGCAAAATGACGGAATCGGCGCTCGCGACTTCCATTCTCGCAGCTCCCAAACCGCGGACCTCATTGTTGGATGATGCATCCACTTTGGCATCAAGACCCAGCTGGTCCAGCAGCCGCAGCGCAGAGACTCTTGCCAGCCTGGGATGGAAATCGCGGCCCAGACAAAGCGACTGCCGCGAGCTGCTCAGCTCGAACCGCTTCATGGTGAAACCCACGCCTGCCATCTTCGTCCACGGAACGCGATGTTCATGCACACCTGAGGATCCCAAGATCAGCAGCGCCAGAACCGATGACGATATCCTGGCCGACCAGATTGCCGCTGCATCAGATGCTTATCGTAGCCACCGAAAGCGTTCAAAGCAACGGAAGCGACAATCGGGCTCGTTGATCACGCGCATTTTCGCATCGACCATCGCCTCGCCAGGCGCATCCACCAACCACAAGGTGCCCGACCTCTGCTTCGGCTGTTCAGCACTCGACATTAGCAAAGTAACTCGCTACCTCATTGACGAGAATATTTCCGTCAACTCGACCAACCATGTAGGAACCACGCCTCTCATGGCCGCTGTGCGCGCCGTAAATCCCCAGCTCCGACCACGATCGCACCTCGCCATGATCGCCTTCCTCCTCGACTGCGGCGCCGACCCTAATGCCGCAGGCAGCGCCGTGAACCCTCCGGGACACGGAACCATGTCCATCCTATCCGCCGCCGTCTCGCTCAACCTGACCGACGTCCTCCGCATGCTTCTCAACCACGGCGCAGCAGTCGACGCGCCACTCACGACGATCCCCATGTTCCGCTTTGGCGGCCATGGCCTCACAGCCCTCCACGTCGCCGCCTTTGCCGACGAGCCAGAGCCCATGGGGATCCTCCTCGAGCACGGCGGCGCCAACGTCTCGGCCACCTTTGACGGCTGCCGCGCCATCGAGTGGCTCGATCACGTCCCCAAGCACAAGCGAGATAAGAAGCTATGGACCACGGGTATCACGGCGCTTCACATTGCAGACGATAGTCCGGCCTGTACCGGACTACTTCTTCGATACGGCGCCGATCCGAACGCGCGGGATAATTATGGGAGGACACCTCTTCATTGGGCCATGACATCTGGGAATGCCGAGGTTGTGAGGTTGTTGCTTGAGGCGGGGACGAAGCCGGACGTCGTGGATGATGATGGGGCAACGCCGTTGTCCGAGCTGGTGACAAGGTTGGAGTGCGGCGCCTCGAGACAGGGACATGCAGACATTGCGAAACTGCTGCTTGAATGCGGTGCCGATCCAGACTTGAAGTACCCGCAGAATGTCAGTCTCAGGGACAGATTGTTCAAGATGGACAAATGGAGAGGCGTCTATGAGCCCATCTTCCAGCACGCGGCTGGGGAGGTCTTTGAGAAGGAGGTGCATATCTGCTGAGGGTTGATGGGTACGGAGTTGGATTTAGAGGCCCTGTCTGTCTTGATGACATCCCTACATAATGATTAATGAACGCCTAATACAACAAAAGAAATGGGTTACAGAAGCGAAGAGAGTGCAATTTCCACTGTGGCATCATGTCAATGCATTCCGACATGACCAGCATCTGTGACAGAAAAGTCATCTCAAGCCATCTCACCCCCGGGCCGAGTCGCCGAGATAGTTCGGCGTCCCCTCCGCTTCCGCATTCACATGAACATTTGTGTCCACAATCCCGTTTTCTTTGCCCCTCAAAAGATTCATGACCTCCAAAGCAGCAAGGAAAATCCCAAAAACGGCGGCATATGTCCCCAGAATCGCGGCGATGAATCCCAAGTGCGGTCCGATGAAAAAGATGCTCAGCACGACAATTGCCAAGGCAGAGAAAAAGGTTGCCGTGAGAACGTCATATGTCTGCGGCGAGATCCTTTCCAGTCTTTGCTGGACAGGGGTGGGCAGGTATTTCCAGAGGATGGAGGTCAACAAGTTTGTGTCGCTGGAGCCGGTCGTTGGCGAGAGGGACACGGGGGGAGCGTCGATGTCTCGCCATAGGTTTAGGTGTTTTGATACTGACTTTGAGGAAGATCTCCGCGGTCTGGTTTGGAGTTCTTGAGGGGACGTCCGCGAGGACTCGGTTTCGGTGATTGTTGCTGTGGCTGCCATTTTGTTTGTTTGACAAGACTGGGAAGATCCCTGACAGTGTGATTATGATTGAAACTGGACTGAGATTTTTCAGACTGTTTTTGGTTCTCTTCGTTAGCTCGTCCCGCGAGTGTGGAAATGGCCGGTTGTGATGAGAGTGAAAGTCACAACAGAGTAAACAGTCAAAAGTGGTCTTGCTTCAGGGAAACTTGAATCTTGAGAATCCGAATCAGGCCATTCGTCTGTTATGAAAGTCAAAGAATGATGGCAGTAAGTGGCTGACAAGGTGTGTAGTTTGCTAGAGACGTTCTCGGGGATTTCCCCATCGGGATGGATTCCATACAAGTCAAGACTGGACCCACCCTTCACATCACCACATCACTCATCTCACTGGTCTGCGCCGGTTTGCTTGGATGTCCACGTTTCACAACCGGGTCCTCGGAAGTCCCCTATCTTTAACAGGATCGTGACCGACAAAAGATCCAAGGAACTTTGTAAGCTCACCTCAGTGTAATGTACACTACACGGGGCGCCAGAATGTGGAAGAAACGGAGAGTGAAGAGACTATGAGAATTGCCTGTGGACCTGTGACTCGGTCCTACCGCTGAATAAGCGTTCGGGACCCTTTTCTCATGAAAGAATACGCAGCGTGAAGAGAGACCTAGCATGCTGTTACAATTAGAACTGCGTATTTCAGCCCGGTACGGCGGTACTTGGCGGGCCTGCACCTGCACCTGCATATACGATAATACGATGGACTTGTGCACAAGATACGTGAGATTTACTCGTATTGGGCTTCACTGGCGAAGCCATGTACCCCGATTTTGTGATGGTTGAGTACCGTTCTGGGTGTGAATAACGAGACGTGTTGTACCTTGTCGGCGATGTCATTACGTATTTTACGTCCGATGATATCTGTCCTAGCATGTCTGGTGCCACTGCTGATTTACCTTTGCATTTGCTCTGCACGTGCTTACGAGCGAGTACGCTTCACAATGCATCAATGGCTCACGTTGGGTACGTCAGATTCTTTTCTTATCTCTGAACTCTGTTGCCAGTGCTGGCGCCACACGCATTTTCTCCCTTCTTTTAACCTTTCGCCCGATGAAGCTTCCCTTATCTGATCGAAGCCATGCCTTTGGTGAATGACTCGGTGAGATAACGCCCTCTTAAGCATCCGGGAACGCCATCAGTGCGGATAAAGATTCGCACGTGAGTGCGCCAAGGTCCACCGTGAGGGCATCGTATACGCTAACCCTGGACCTGCCCACAGAGGATGACCACGGGCCACAGTATTACATTGACAACGGTTGATAGGATAGAGAATCTATATGATTGTAAAGTAGCACTTTTCATAGCTTTGCAGTGATTATAGCTATTTGTATCTGATGGAGAAAGTTCTCTAAGGCTGTTGAAGGCAGTGGACCAAGTTCGCCATCGAGGTGTTGCGAAGCTGTGTCTTTGGGCATCCCTCGTCTCAGTGTGGAACTCCTTATAGTGCTGCTCGAAGGAATCTAGCAGTCCAACGCCTACTTCCCGCGAGGTTGCCAACAGACATTGATGCCAGACGGGATGGTTGGGCCTGAAACTGCCGGTTGCCTCCCACGCGGCTCTGCCAATGAACTTCTACATCAATCGGCGATGATGAAATCGATCAGAGAAAAGATTCTCGCCATTCTCTTCAGATGCTCCCCAGTCGGATGTTATTTTGTTGTTGCCTTGAGGGAGTGCTTTGTGTGTCTGGGAAACTGGGAACAACTTGCGGCGTTAGTTTGGCCCCGGATTTTGACCGAAAGCAAAGTCCGTTCAGATTCTTGAGTTTCTATTTACATGTTGGCTGTGAGATTGGAAAACCTGTTTATGTCACGATGATCGTCCATGTTGTTGCCTGAGCAGGCGGTCACTCGGAGTTAAGGCTTCCCATATTCGGATGTCGCTCATTTGTCATGATGATCTGCACTGAACGTGTGCAAAAGAGTCGACATATTCGCCTCATCATCAGCAGTCATTCACCACTCCTCACTGCTGCTCGCCGGCAGCTTCATGGCCCGAAGGATGAGGTGGCCAGGCAGTAAATCATTCCGACTTCGGGGTCTTCAGCTGTATCATCTTTTGAGCCACGCACGTCAATTGTAGCACAGCTCATATCTCGAAGCACTTGGGAAAAGACGTATATAAAGATCTGCCAGACAATACTGTCTATTCAACATGACGAATTCCTCATCTAAAGTTGAATCACGTTGCCATATACAAGCATTCTCCACAGCCGTTACAAGTCTATCGCCATGCTCCTATACCACTATCTCACATTGCCTCGGTTTACCCCCGAAAGCCACTTTTTCCGGCTGATCGACCTTCTCCCAAGCTCCGACAAGGACGAGCCTCTGCAAGTAAACATTCGAGAGGTCCGCCTAGAAGATGAACCCGTCTATGAATGCCTTTCATATGTCTGGGGGACACCTTCTCCCACCTCCTTCCATCACACTGTATCAGTCGTGTCTGCACCTGAGAGTTCCGATGAGCCTGAATCGACCAAGGGAAAGATTCGCATCAGTGAAAACCTCCATGCGGCTCTGCAGACCATCCGTCTCCCATCCCAGACTCGCACTCTCTGGGCAGACGCCATCTGCATCAACCAGCCCGACACAGACGAGCGAAACAGTCAAGTCGCCCTCATGGGTGTGATTTACTACTCTGCCACCAGGGTAAACATCTATCTCGGTCCAGATCCGTCAAACTCGGCCAAACTTGCCTTCCAGACCATGTCTCCCATCTCTCACATGCACTGGGGCCATCATATCCCCGGAATCAGGTGGGGCGCCTTCGACTCGGATGGCCAGCCATCAATGAACCTTCCGGACCAAGACGAACGCTGGCGTGCCATATCAGAGTTTTATTCCCTCGAATGGTTCACACGGGCCTGGGTGCAGCAAGAAATCGGGCTCTCGAAAGATGCCTATTTCTACTGGGGCGACTATCACATGACTGAGAATCCGCCCGAATCAAGAGACATTTTTGGGTTTGACATCTGGCTTGAGCATTCTCCGCGGGGAGGCAGCCTACGAGAAAGATACATTTCACATGTAGAAGGTGTCAGAGGGTCACGGAATGTCTGGCTGCAGTATGGGCAGGTAACGCGGCCAGGGTGGCTTCCTGACGAGGAAGCCGTGCGTCGTCACCTGGAGCATAATCACTTTTTGGTGGTGCTGCTGGACGCAAAAGCCTGTACGGCCAGGGATGCACGGGATTGTATCTATGCCTTTCTCGGACATCCTTCTGCGCGGGTGGCACGAAGAAAGACGCAGGGCGGAGCGGAGAGGGCCGAGATGTTTGGCGGAGTGGGTTATCGTGAGATGATGCTTTCCACCATCGACGGGATCACACCTGATGAAAGTGGTAATGGTGCAGCATGTGAGCTCATTGTCCAGGCCGATTACAACAAGTCGGTTCAAGAGGTCTACACTGAGCTGGCCAAGCGGTTGCTGGACCATCATCGGAATCTGAGGATGCTCTCAGCCGTTTGTCACACTGAGGAATCGATAGAGCTGCAAGATGGATATGCAAGTTGGGTGCCCCGGTGGGACATGATCAAGGGAGAGCAAGCCATTGGGTGCAGTGGATGGGGATGGCCGACCGAAATCAGCAGTCCTTTTCCTAGCGGAGACTTTGAGTATACCAACACCGTCGACGATGAGAACAGATTACAAGTACTTGGGGTTGTTATTGCGACGGTGACCGAGGTCTTGGACTGGACGGAGGATCGGCTCAAGGAGACCAAGGCTAAGCTGCTGAAGAGGGAGCGGAGCATTTCCCTGCACACGGGGCTTGTGAATCGACGCAGAGTTTTTCGAACCCGTGACGGTCAAGAGGGTCTTGCCCAGGACACCGTGCGGGAAGGCGACTCGGTTGCCCTGCTGGTCGGAGCATATACGCCCTGCGTCCTGCGAAGGGGGCCGGAAAGCTTGAAGCAGGAGTTTGTCTTTGGGGGAAACTCTGTTTTGTTCGGGATCCACGACCAACGGTACAATGAGCTCGTCAAGGAGGCCGCTCAAATTGGCATGGTAAGGGATATGAGGCTCGTTTGAGGATTTGTAGGAGGGTCTCGGGGTATAGAAAGGGGAATAGAACATTAACACATGTCATGAGAACATCGGACAGTTGAAAGAGTGAAAGGATTCCAAGACCTGATAGTATCACAGGTATCACAGGTAAAATACAACTAAATTCTGAATTAACCTTTCAGTTTTCTGCAAGGGAGACAAGGTCAAGACATGTGGATGGTGAAAGGCGAAAGGCAGGGGCTTCTATGAATTAGGTTTCTTCCCCCAATAGCAGGAAACCCAATTTTTCTTTTCTTTCTTTTAAAAACACAAATTCTCCCACCCGTCACGGTCTCTTCTTTCCGCCGAGCCTACTCACTCCCACCAATTCTCTTGCCGTCCTGGTTCTCTTCACTTTCACTACGATATTTGTATTTCCAGCTTCTTCTTCAAATATTCTCCTCCAAATATGTTTGGTGTAGGTCTTTACCGAGGCAGTTCTGGCGGACTAGTCCACCTCTCTACGTTCCAAAATCCTCCACCTCACATCCAAGGTCGGTTCATCGAGCGCTTCTGCACGCATATCACCCAGGCTCTGCACTCGATGAATGTGACGACTCGGACCAGCAGGACCTTGTACCGATACCGTCTATCAGCTGACTATTTCCCGTTTGACTGGGCTCGCGAAAACTCATCTACCCGGTTGCAAGAAACACCTTGGGTTGCTAATGTAACTATATTCTGGGAAAACCCCCGAACATTCGACCAAGTCGACCTCAACTGGACACATCATTTCCAAGCGGGCCTTGGTCTTGTAGATCGGCGTTCACGGGTAGACAACGCTCTCTGGTTCGCCAACGAGAGGATTCAGATGCACCAACGAAAGATCAGGCTAGACTTCGTTTCTGAAGATCAAGACGGCGTACATGACTGGGCTGTAGAGATTACTGTCTCGAGTAGGGACCCTGAGGCTGTGTTCATCGGCACTGGACACAGTATGATCACCCGATTTCTCACAACAAACAATCTCGCGAGGTACGTGCACACTCAAAACGTCCCTACTACTTGCGAATTAGAATAATTAATTTTATCCCTCGTTTCCAGAGTCCAAGCTTTCGTGACAAGCCCTGGAAACCATATGGGGCCGAAGATTCTGGCCATATACCCGGCATTGAACCTTTTCCCTCCGACCGATGTGTGTGGCCACCGGCAGGACTTGTCCCATGGAGAAACCTTGATCATACGGTCTTGGTTCACTTTCCCAATGTCACCAACATGGAGTCGTGGGACATTAATTGGGCAGTATTCAGTTCAGGCCCTCATGATCTTGCGAAGAATCTCCCGCCAACTGCAATCCGCGAAATCGGATAGAGACCGGCTTCTCTTCCCTCACCTCGACATCCTGATTCGCACACTAGACCACTACATGAACACCGGCTCAATTACCCTCGACGAAGATCTTAGTCGGGAGGAAACTCGCATATTCAACGGGCGCCTAAGGACCTACATCCGTGAGTTCAGATCGCGGACCTAAGATCGGCATGATTCGGACCCCATATCAATTTAACCAGCGGGGACATAACTTCCACAGTTCCAAGTTGATTATCCTTAACCTTGGCGATTTTACCCTTCCACGTGGGAGAACACGTCATTACCCTATTTCAACATCACAGACACAACTTTATCACTACTCCTTTCAATATCATAGCATGCAACCCCGTTTTAGCATACAAGTAGCTTTACAAACAACAACTAGCAGGCTGCAGCATGAAGAGTCGATACTATCAATCAATTATTCATCTCCTCTTTCTCCATTTACTTGTACCCACACTCGTGCCTGTCGTGCAAGCAGCCCCTTCAACAGCTCGGAGCCTTCTCAATACAATTCTATCTCCGCGACAGACCGAGACACCGCTCGAAGCACCGACAGATCTGCGATGGGAATGCCAGTGGAAGAACCACAGCGCACTGGCCTGCGACGGGCTGGGCACATGGTACGGCACCGAGAGCGTCTGGCGCCAATGCGACGTGATCATCGAGCCGTACGTGACCAAAGTGTGCGCGGGATATACAAAGTGCTTTTCGCCCGAGCCGGGCCTGCAACTGTGTGCTCGGTGGCCTGAGGATTATTGCCCTTATCCGGACGAGATTGTCATTGAGCTGGAGCCTGAGAGGGTCCGGAGGATGACTTCTGCAAGGGGTAGTCTGTTGGATGGGCATGGCGCAGGTATGATGAAGAAAGGGGAAACTGAAGAGCTGGTAAATAGAAGCGGGGACCCTACGTACCATGAAAGTTTTATTGGCAGTGTTGTACAAGAGACTGCGCGCGACATTATCGTCAGCTTTGGAAAACCACGAGTTGCAGGGAGCCGGAACTATTCGAGGGGTCTTCTAACGAGCGCAATAAGCGCGACTGATGTCTGCAAAGTGTATACTAGAGGGAAGCGTCCTTGAGCAGCTGTCTTGCTTGTAGTGGTGGCAAGAAGAAGAGTCATGTGCGGTAATCTCCTCGTTCGTCAAATCATGTCCCGGCAGAACGTCCAGATTGACACAGCTTCATTCTCCAAGCCTCCGCCATGGCTTTTCTTCAACTCATAAGATGCCCATTGTCGGCATGATTTTGTTCAGCTCATTTAAGCAAACAGCTCGTTGTTCTGTAGTCGAGAGACGGCAGCTTGCCAAGTCGGACAAAGTTTCGGTCAAGTTCAGCCGTGCTTATCGTCAGCTACCCCTGAATTTCCCATTACCAGGCGATATCAGCTGCGGTTGGTGACACCCTATCATGGGGTGGCTGAGGCGTAGCCCCGTCAATGTCACTGCATTCACAAGAACCATCAAACGTCGGAGCATCAGATGGTAATGGATTCCTTTTGCGTGCACTGTTGGTGGTGGCTGTTCCTGACTCTATACCGACGTGAACTGGTGATAGGAGGAGAACGGCATGGTGCAGCGATGGAGATGGAAATTTGACCTGGCGCTCATTGAGTAAGACTGGACAGTCTTTCAGCCGTGAAAGGCTTCATGAGAATGCCGACCTGCGTATAAAATGTGCTGCCCCTTTACTGCTTTCATTAGTTGAAGAGCAACCAGGCGACTGGGGTTACAAAACTAACTGCAGCATCAAAGAAAAAACCAACTGCCAACAGTCTTGATACTCTCAACCATGATGATCAGAAGCCTCTTTGCTACTCTCGCAGCGGCCACTGTGGCCATTGCTGCCGTCAATGAGCCCTGCTACGGATCAGGAGGCAGAGCAGGTGAGATTGCATGCCCTTTGCTTTAACAGGTCATCGCCACCCGTGACAAATTCACTAAACACAACGCCTCTTCAACTCTACAGGTGTCTGCATGACCACCTCCAAATGCTCAGCCGACGGGGGAACGACCATCAACGGAGCCTGCCCCTCTGACCCGGACAACGTCAAATGCTGCACCAAAGCCAGCTGCAACAGCGGTGGCAACTGCCGCTGGAAGAGTGACTGCGCCGGCACCGCCGCCTCTGGGTTCTGCCCTGGACCCAGCCAGTTCAAGTGCTGCTCGTCCTCTGCCACCGGCTTCGGCGGCTATTCGGCTCCCCGGATCCCGTCCGTCGGCTCGTGCAAGAAAGTCGCTGTTGACGGCGCCAAGATGATCGTGGCCGCTTGGCCTGGTCGTGTTCGCGAGATTGGATGCGTCAGGGATTGTTCCTGCTCCTCTGGGAACTCGGATCATTGTTGCGGCAAGGCGACTGATATGATGTGCTCGGATGGTGGTGGTGTAAGTCTTTACCTCTAGTTCTTTCCGTCGCATAATTGTTGATCAGTCTGAACTGATTCTTTGGTCTGTTCAATATAGGTCCCTACCGTCTCTGGCAAGCAGATCGCAGAGTGGGTCATGAATAACCGCGGAGCGCTGAACCTCAAATATGTCATCTGGGGACAGAGAATCTGGGACGCCCGGTCCGACAGCGTCAAGGGCTGGGACAAGTGGAAGAAGATGGAGGATCGAGGTGACGTGACTGCTAATCACTGGTAAGTGCCCAAGTTCTTTTGGAGGATCAAGGTAAACTGGAAGACAGCGGATAAGCTAACATATTTGGTTATCATTAGGGACCACGTTCATGTCAGCTACAAGTGATTATGGTCTTGCGTCACTCATTGGCCTGCTCATAGTGGTAGTTTTCTACAACTGCTCGGGAAGGTTGAGATAGAACGAGAAAAGGTGGAACAACAGGGTATATCTTGATCTTCATGTGGCATTTTCAGCATGTATTACTTGCTAGACATGATAAGACCAATGTTTTCCGTCACTTGCAAGAACCTCAAACAGCCGAGTGCAAGCGAGAGATTGTCCATATAAGCCCAATGTGAAACCCGAAACCTGCTACCGCTTCCCATCGCCCTAGCCGCTTTATCCTCAACCTTTTACGTTTCACGAGTTTTTCAGCCTATTCAATCCCATTCGAGCTTCGTCTAACTACACTCATGTTTTAACCCCTTCGTGTGCATCAGCCCGTGTCCTCGGTAAAGCAGGCAGCTCCTTTACTGGAAAGGGTATAACTTTCACGGGACGCAGAACATCCATGACTTTTGGCGTCAAGAGCCTTCTGCATCCTGAGGGAGGGACATGCGATACAGACCTCACGACTGATTCACACATCGCCAGAATGCCAGTATAATAGACATGGTATGAAAGGCTCTCACAAACATTCGGGTCTTTGGACGGAAGGGGCAACGGGTCATTTATTATCGAACTCGCTTGAGGATGATCACGTTACGCAGCTGAGGATGACTCCTTTCTTCCCGTTCCCTCCACATGATTTTATCTTCAGGTCTCAAAGGCAAGAGCGGAAGGGTCGGCTCAAGACCACTGCAGTGAACGACACCTCCAGCACTCTCAAATCTCCATACCTTTGCCGACCACCAGTACAGCCCTCCTGATCCTTCAAAAGTAGCCGACCTCTCAGGATATACGGCCTACAAAGACAGTCGCAGTCTTACCACCTGCTCTATATACCAAGACTTGTTATTCGCACTCATCGTCATGGAAATCCATTCCCACCTAGCAGCTGTGCTGCTGCCGGTCGTCTTCCTCACCACCGTTACAGCCCAAACAATCGGCACCACCACGCCCGAAGTACACCCAGTACTCCAAACTCAAACCTGCACGCTCGTAGGCGGATGCAAAACCAAACTCACCAAGCTGGTAACCGACTCGCTTGCTCACCCAATCCACTCGGTGACGGATCCTTCCAAGTCCTGCCAGCCGCTCGATCCAGCGCTCTGTCCAGACCAAGCGACCTGTGCCCAGAACTGCGTCATAGAAGGCATCCAGTCCTACGAGTCCATCGGTGTCTTGACCTCCGGGACGTCACTCAAACTGCGAGAATACCTCCTCGACGGCACACAATACAAAAAGGTCCAACCGAGAGTCTACCTCCTCGCTGAAGACGACCTCAACTACGAGCCACTCCGTTTGCTCAACTCTGAACTGTCCTTTGACGTTGATGTCTCTGCCCTTGGCTGCGGTATGAACGGGGCATTGTACCTCTCCGAGATGGACATGTCTGGCTCTCGCAACTCTAATCTGAACCCCGCCGGTGCCCAATACGGAACGGGATACTGCGACACTCAGTGCTTCAAGACGCCGGCATTTATCAACGGACTGGCCAACATCAACGGATCTGGAAGCTGTTGTAACGAGATGGATATCTGGGAGGCCAATTCACGCTCGACGGCATATACACCACATACTTGCAGCGGAGTGGGGAGTTTCTTGTGTTCTGGAAACGAGTGCGATAGTGGTGTAGGTGTTTGTGACAAACCCGGTTGCAGTCTGAACACGTTTGGTCTGGGGGCGCCTGGCTTCTATGGACGAGGTCGAGTTGAACATCGACTCGATTCGACGAGACCGTTCACGGTCGTGACGCAGTTCTGGACCGCAGATAATACCACCTCGGGAGACTTGATCGAGATTCGAAGGTTGTATGTCCAGGATGGCAGCGTCTTTCCCAGTACGGCAGAGACAACCAATGGTGCGGTGAATAACATCCCCGGCGGTTGGGATGGCAGCATTACTGAGGAGTATTGTGCCGTGAGAAACCCAGCTTCGGACTTTACTCGCTTGGGTGGATTGAAAGGGATGGGACAGTCGCTTGCTCGAGGGATGGTGCTGATATTCAGCATCTGGAACTCGGATGGCGATTTCATGAGCTGGCTGGACGGGCAGGCGAGTGGGAATGGGCCGTGCAATGCCACCGAGGGAGATCCGGCCACCATTGTCAAGACGCAACCTGATACGAGCGTCACCTTTTCGAATATCAGGTGGGGCGACATTGGGAGTACCTTTAAGGTGGACGGACCTAGTAACGGTTCGACGCCGGCGCCAGGTACGGGAACCGGGGTAGCTGCTGCGGTTGCAACCAATGGTGTCGTTGGTGGTGATGTTTTGGAAAGAAGTGTCACGATATGGGCTATAGTTGGGTTGGTTACCGTTTGGATGGGGATGTTTCTTTCTTGAGGAAAGAAGCCAAGGGGTGAATGTTGAGTCTGCGATCATATTCTTATTTAGTGCATGTTGAAACAGATAGTATTCAGGATATGCTTCTAGGTTAGGCCAGATAGTCAAATGGAACATTTCAGGAGACCGTTTGCTAGCTTGTAAGGGTTCACAATGTCCCTTGATCTGTTCTTCGGGGGCAAATGTGATAACGGTTGTACGGGTAGTTTTGGGCCTTATATATAAAATGTTGCAACTGAGAAAAGCCGGTGATGAGTCAGCACGGGTGCATGGTCTAGTGGTATGATTTTCGCTTCGCATCAGTAAAGTTGCGCCTTTGTGAAAGGTCCCCGGTTCGATCCCGGGTGCATCCAACTGTTTTGCTGGCTATATATACACCCCAAATATTTTGCAGGTTTGAACTGTCTTTGTTTTAACGAACACGTTTTATCTATTTTTAACAAGTTGAAGGACAGCATATATCTTTTCTTAATATGTCGCTGGTATTAAGATAGAAGACGAAAATGATGGAATTGGAAGCTCTCTATCGGAAAAGTCGGAATCGCTCCTTTGTACCGGGCACCTTGGTTTTACTTTTTGCTGTCTACTTCTTGATCCCACTGCCACGAAAAGCTGGATTGATCATGACCAAGTGCTTGTTATCTAGTAGTCATATTGACCTTGGTTCTCCCATCGGTTCGTCTATGTCCTGAAAAGAACCCATGTTAGTGATCCAGTATACGGCCGGGCGTATCATGCTGTTGTCCAAGACTCTCAGAACTCTTGGCTGCTACTGCGCTGACATGAGACGGTCGCCAAGTCCTCCCAGTGGTGCTCAGCCGCTCGTTACCAGTATCGTGTAACAGTTACATTTTCGTCCCAAGAACGAGAAAAATGCGGTTGAGGGATTCAGCGCAAGTGAGGAAAGTCAGCACTAAAACTATTTCCAGGTTACGCATCATTGTTGGGTGACTTGGGTCGGACCAGAATCCCAAATCCGGTGTCATGTTTCTAGCCGTTGTTATTTTCCCGGTTATAAGGCCTTGCATCTCGGGGTTTATGCTGTATGTTTACTCATCTGACGTTATCTTCGGTTGCATTGTCCTGGCGCTGCTCCTTGTCGTATCTCTGTGTAATGAGACTCTTGGAATGCAGCCGCCAATGTAAGATATGTCTTTTGGCGGCTTAGCTGAAGTAACTGGACGGTGTTTGGAAGGATGTAGTGGCCTTGGTGTTTGCATAAAAGTCGAGATTGAGCTGCCAAGACTCGGACATCCAAACCCCCGGAAAGGGGCTGCACCGTGCTGACCGCATGGTCCTTGTCTGGCTGTTGGTAGTATCAGGGCTTACTGATGATCGTAACCAAATTGCTGGGCACTGCCATCGCCCTGTACCAACTCTATATAAGAGGGATTTGTTCTCAACTGAGTCAAGTACACCGTCTCTACACAGAGACGTTGTTCATCTCGCCTTTCAGAGGTAGTGTACTCCCAAATCATCTTCAGGATGGCATTTCTCGGAGGCCTTATGTACGCCATTGTGGTCTTACTTGGCTACTCGATCATCAAGGTCTGTATTTTGATCATGTTCTCTTACCATATTTACCCTAAGGACTTTATCAGTGTCAATGCTGACTAACTTTTCTGCCGTAACACAGAGAATCGCAATCGCCCGACGATCCCCCCTCCGCCTCGTCCCCGGGCCATGGCACACGCTCTACACACCCACAGTATCACAAACCCATCGGTTCCTAGGAACAAAGACTTGTTACATTGCCTCACTGCATGCGAAATACGGACCGACAGTTCGTATCGAACCGAACCAGGTGTCTTCCTCGGATCCAGCAAACTGGGAATCCATGCACCGAATGGGATCTGGATTTCGAAAGGCAGCTTTTCATGAACGGTTTCGCGTGGGCAAAGAACATATACTCTTCAGTATTGTCGATGTGCGGAAACATGCTGCGAGGAGGAGATTGTTTGCTAGGTCGTTGACCAAAGAGAATGTGAGGAGGAATTGGGAAGGTGCTGTCAAGCGTCGTGTTGAGCTTGCGGTTAGCTTGATCAAGAAAGAGATGACCGACAGTAAAGATGGGGAGTGTGATATGCTCAAGTGGTGGAGGCTAATGGCGGCCGATGTTATTGGGGTCTTGTCTTTTGGGGAGGGCGAGTTTGATATGCTTACTTCCAACTCTGGCCCGGGAGCTACCGAGGTTGGAAGTGATGGAAAGCAAGACGGTGATATCGGAGAGGAGGAATACTTTGAGGCGCTGCAGAATGCTGGGCCGTGGATCATACTTCGTGATACCTTCCCAGGTTGGCTATTGGCGGCAATGGCCAAGCTGGGATGGCCGAAAAAGGTGGGCGAGATTATGCAGGCAAATGAGGTTGTCACGGCCAAGGGGGCTGTTGCGGTCAGAAATTCCAAGAAGAAGGGTGTGGAGAATAAAGGCGGAATGGAGACTCTATTTCGCAACATTTTGGCTGAAGCGGAAAAGGAGCAAGAGAAGGAAGGAGGCGAAAGGGATGGAGTCAAAGAGTTGACTGACGACGCTATCAACTCCGAGGCGGCCGGGTTTCTTTTGGCCGGCAGCGATACGACCAGTATCAGTATCACGTATGCCCTCTGGGCCATCCTCAAAAGGGAGGACCTGAGAAAGAAGTTGGAAGACGAGGTGGAGCAGCAACTGGGCGACAACTTCACGGACAAGGATGTTGAAGAAAATTGCCCACTGTTGAACAGCGCCATCGAGGAGAGCATGCGGTTGTACAATCCCGCGGGAGGCCCCCTGATCAGGAGAACACCAGCCGAAGGTGTTTCTTGGAATGGCTACTTCATCCCAGGGGCAACTGAGGTCTATGTTATGCCATATACGCTGGCGAGAAATGAGGAGGTGTTCCCCGACCCTGACAGGTAAGAGTATTGTATACCCTCCATTGTGGACATGTATTAATTAACAGGTTCGATGAAACCCGCTTCCTCGATCCTACTGAGGCCCAGCGGCGCCTTGCCAAGCCGTTCGGCATCGGTTCTCGGAGCTGCATCGGCATCCCGGTTGCCCAGATGGAGCTTAGATTCGCAGTCGCCCTATTCCTGCGCGAGTGCAAAGGGGCGAGGTTGGGCAAGACCATGACCGACGAAATGATGCAACAGAGGACCAAGTTCTTTACCTATCCCAAGGGCGGACGGTGTGATATCAGACTTGGGGATGGGGAGGAGTGAACCAGATAGAAGGCATGTTGGTGCAAGTTTTGGCATCCATGCAGCAAGACTCGGGTCTCGTGCTAGCCTCACCAAGAGATGTTGTCGAAAGAAAGCCCCTGTCCCTCTGTTTCGTTTGCAGCAGAGGTGTAAGCAAGAAGGGTCAGCTCCGATGCAGCTTTGACATCATTCCACAGATCTGGACGCCGTTGTTCACCGGTTAGAGCGGCAATATCAAGCTGTGCGAATGGCACAGTGGACGAGTAAATCCGCAAAGGGGAACCCGTAGTCTGGCCATGTCAAGTGCCAACATGCAGCGTGGGACATGGGCCGTTGATGTGAATAGTAATCTTCTGATAAGGCAGACAGGCAACAAGTGTTTTTCTATTTGCACGAAGCCGTAAACGTGATGTCATACAACAGGTTGCGTCAAAATGCCCCCTTGACTGGGAACTTGGGAAAGGACTCTGATCTGATAAAGGCCACGAGCCAGCCATTTATCGCTCGGTAGTTGCAGTTCCATCGGGTGATTGGCGAGAAAATGGGGACGGCCCGACGTACAGTAGAATCCCACGTTGGGCTGGACTGGCAGGGTTTCAGTCGACACTGCAGGTTGACAGGCACAGAGTACCAGTTCTATGTTTGGACCGTCATGGTGACATGATCCTACAGTTACCTGTGGTTGGTGCATAGTCCGACTCATAGATCTCGGCATGTGCGGCAAATATTTGTTCAGTCCCTGTTTTCAAACCTGGATGCACGCCATCATTCAACCAAGACGATTCGCACCAATCTTGTGTCGACAAAGTGGTCATACCCCCGCTCGGTCGTGAGTGCGCATTGGCTGGTGTAGTGGTAGACCGGTCAAAAGGTTGAGAACAAAGCGCTCATCGCTGAGCCCATGGGATGCGGCACTGAGGCAATAAAGCGGGATATCGTTGCACGAGAAAATAGATACTGACTTGGAGAGACTGTGGAAGCTTGATTGCTCTCTAGAATCTTCCGGCAACAGCCGTTGCTAAGCGATGTTCCCCGTATCTCTTGTCTCGAAACCTATTGTTGTCTCTTTGCTTGCCGCTGATCTTGGCCTCACTGTGACTAGCTTTCGGCTGATGATAGTCTATGACTGAACGAGCCTGGGACGCTGCCCACTTCTGACCCCGTCGTTTCGCTCTTTCGTTCACTCGTTCCGCCAATTTGACCACCATCACCACAACCACTCCAGGAGCTCCGCAATCACCCGTGGTAAGTTGCTCACGATGCTCCCTCCCAAGAGCTTGGTTTTGGAACATGCTAGAGGCAGACCTGCCATACACATCGTCTCTTCGTGCCGTCATTGCCGGATTGCCTATCTTGGACTTCACGATGCTTCGCTCAGCAACACGCACATGACTCCCGATGGTGGAAGACAGCCATGGTGCCCAACATAAATACCTCGTCCGGGTTCCTAGACATCGGTTTGCATCGCCTCGAGAGACAACGCTCATCGGCCAAGAGAGTAAAACCAACCTCATATCCACCCAACAAAGCACAAAATCCTACAACTTGTCAGACTCCTCACCCACAAAGCCAACATCATCATGATCTGTCCTATCGAGAACCCACAGGAGCCCATCAGACCAGTATACTGGGACTCGGACTCTCCTCCCTTCACTCCCGTTCCTCTTCCTCTATTCGGTGAGATCAACGAGCACGTTCGAATGGTATCGGTGAGTTCTATCTCTTTCAGGTCTGATCTTGAAGAGCTTCCCCTGTGCTAATCATGATATTCAGGACGGCATTCCCGGCGTTCGCTGTGCCGTGTGCAGAGACAAGGGAATCGAGACTTGGGTTGTCCCTGGTTTGCCATGCAGCGAGTGCCAGACTCCAGCACCTGCCCAATGAGAAAGGAACATGACGGTTACATTTCCTTAATACAGCCGCTATAGACCACCAAGCATAGCTTGGTGACATTAACTGCTAGAGAGATGAGAGACTTGACAAGTTCACCATACGGATGGTGACCTTCTGACTGGGGATTTTCCATTGTTTGTTTGCACGTGAATTTGACGGAGCATTGGTACACATATGGCACTTTTCATTCGAGGTTCGGAGGATATCTTTGTTTTCCCATGTTTGCTAGACTTGATCCGGCGGTCGTTGTCTTTGGAGCCTTTACGCTCAGAGCATTGGAGGAAGGAATCTCGCTAGACAGTCACATCAAATCCTAGAGTGCCTTATCCGACGATCCATGAGTTCCTTGGTACAAAAGGCGCAATCCATATGCAGATCTGCCACACTCACCCATCATACATGACACTAATTCAAGTACTGCCCGGGTCTTGGCATACGAGCGGAGTCGCATTATGGTTCGATTCTGACACTGTTCTATCTGCGGATCGGCCTATATTGGCCGCCTATAGGCTACAACCATATCAGATGGCTAGCTTGCTGGTTCTTATCTGACTGCAACCAGCTTTGGGGCCAGAGAACCCCCAACCGGTGAAAACAAGGCACAAAAGAAATCGCGCCGAGTCGGGCCGGAAAGGTGGACAATATGATACAAAACTGGTCTAACGGAGCGTCTTCCGGGGATCGTGATTGGGGATACCATGTTTGCTACCATCTCACCAGCAAGTCACTCTCAGCCAATGATAAGTAAGCAAGGATTGTTCTCACATCCATGATATATAGCCATGTACGGATGCAAGTAGAGCTTACTGATCAAAACTCCTCTCCTTGTCTACCCCCGCCCCTTTGTTACGGCGGGTCCAACCCCTGATAAAGGTGGACCCGTTGCCAGGCCACCCATCAGGGGCAATCAAAACATACCCGAAAGCCCACAGACACAATGTCAACCCTTGAACATGGCATCATTTTGAGTATCGCTACAAAACACGGACCATACTCTATAGTATTGAACCATGTGCAGCACCTCATGTCTCGTAATTTTGTTCCCTCCGCCCCTTCACTTTCAATGCTCGCCTTCAATTGCGCACCTACTACCAAGTGTAAAGATTCCACTCTCAAGATTCTAGTCTTCTTGGATAGCTGCTTACTCTTTCCCGTCCGATAAATGAGTCGACGTAGCACACAGCAAGACCCTCGCTACCTCGATGGTGGCCGACTGTTTCACGGGTACCGCCACACGGGTGTGCGACCTTCGTCCAGTCTTCTTCTCGGGTCTAAGATTCTGGTTGTCTGTGTTCAGCCCTTGAGATCCGGCCGGTTTGTTCGGGTCGTGGAATTCCACCGCAGTTGAACCGGTCTTCCTTGTGGGTGCAGTCTCACTCTTAGGCCACAGGAATACAAGCAAGCGGGCCCTCGATGGACTCAGCCTGTAACTGTACCACCGTTCTGCCGCTTTCCTTCTCCAGCTGGGTGGTACGGTTGAACCATTTTTGCCTGCCGGGCTCGAGACAGAGCATACAGTGTCTGGCCCCGGGATTCGATCCCGTGGAGTGAGTATGAGACACCTCGAACCAACTTGAGGATGAGGATTATGTTCCATCTCTATTCTTTTTGCTTTTTTTCCTTTGCTCTCTCGTCTCCTTTTCTCCCCACAAGAGACTTTCCATATTCACGACAAAGATCCTAACCTGTCAATGGTGTCAGGTGACATCGCCACTCCCGAGCTGTCAAGATCTCATCCCAGCTGCGAGAGTGCTGAATCTTGGTTCTCAGGCGCCTGTCATGAGTTCTCGTGCATTGCAGATCACTTGGCTATCGAGGCAAAATCCCTTGGGCCCCATGCGGGTTTGTCAGACGCCTCGACGCCACGATCCTGTATACCAGTCCAAGAGGAGTTTAGTGAACCAGTAGTCTCGGAAAGGGCTGGATCCTCGCGACATGTTACTGGTTGATCCGGGACTGGCTGCATATCTCCGTGGCTGTGTAACGTGAAGGCACATACTGCGGGCGGCATGTTCCTGTGGAAGCTATTGAACAAGCCAGCCACAAAGAAAGTGTCACGAGTACGGTACCGCGTAAAGAGGGAATCGACTTTCCTGCCTGCAGGTTTGTCCATCGCGGGGTGAACGCTGGCTGGCTGTCTTCATGTTTGTCTCGAGGATGCTGCCTGTTTCCACACCTCGCTTAGGCACCTCCTAGCTCGAGGCTCCTTCGATACAGGCAGGTCTTAGACCTACCTGGCGGATCCGATGTCGCCATTTTCACCTATCTCGGTGTTTAGCCACCACCTACGTCGTATTCCATCCTCATGATGGCTGGAAGAAAAGAGGGGCTTCTCCTCCCTTAGTCTTGATTATTATTGCCTTCTTAGACCTTCCTGGCCATCAAAGGTTTCCTTCGTCTATCGTAACAGCCGCGAGACGAGAAGCGCGCGACTCTTGAACCGAGAGAATCAACTACTCCGGAAACAAGAAGCCCCTCGCCTGTCCCACGATCCCGATGACGACCCCATACCAGTGTCAAATACCGTACGGAAGAATGAGTAAGAGTCCAACATGCCTTTTTCCTCCCCTCTTCGAAACCTGATCCACCCGTGACCCGACTGAGCGTTCCCAGTGTAACAACTTGGTGATGTTGCATCTCCGGCTCCGCTCACCTTGAATGTCTTGGGATAGTCACCTCGCTGGATCAAGGTGCCTCACTGTCGGGTTAATGATCATCATGAAATCCCCCCATGAGCTAAGGATCAGTTTCTGAGCTCATATACAGGCTACCTCTCAAGATAATGGGCAGTCCACTGCTGGGTATTTAGCTGGCGTTTTAGCGCTCAATATTTTTTAATGCCCATGAAAGTCGTTATCGAGTCAGCACGATACCCATCTCGCGAAGCGAACAACAACGGAAAGAAATATAAAAAAACATGTCCACCGCCGTCAAAGTCATGGTTGAGAAGCTCATGCAAGACAACGGAGCGACCTATCAGAATATGGAATACGACGTCTTGATCAGAGTCCCCGTCCAAGACGGGACGGGTATCAAGATTGGAGCGTCAAGGGAAGCGCTCGAGTTTTATCTCAAGACAAAGAGAGAGGAGATGGAGTTTTATCATTCGTGGGTGAGCAAGGCCAAGGTGAATGTACGTTGTTCTTTCCTATCCGTGACGCACCCGCTCCCTAACTATGCGCAGTCAAGGCTAAGACCAGACTCTGTCAGGGCGATGGCGGATTCCACATTTTCAAACTTCATAATGTGACCATGCCGCAGTGATGGGCTGTCGTGGCGGGAATTCTGGGTGACTCGCTGCGGTCAATGGGGCGTGTGCTTGCTGGCGTATCTGGATGAAATCAGTTGGCCCAGTTGTTCGATATTGCGAGGTTCGACTTATATGAGGTGCCGAGCGTTGACAAACACAAACATACTGCAATATCTCTACTTCCTTTCAAAGGGCATCGCTACAAGTCCCAACACCAGGATCAGAATCCGGCGCTAAGCCTATAACATCATAGTCTTCTGTGATTTATACTGTTGGCTGGCTTTTTGGTGACGATATCAATTCACGACTGTGATAGTTGGCCCCAGGAAATATTGCGGGTCTTTGTTTCATGTTTGGTTTGCTTGGAGTTGAAAACATAGTGGCCATGTTTGGATATTCCTGCTCATTTCTCGATAGTGATTCTCAGACCATCGCACCACATGAGACGGTACGCACACGGAGGCTGATAAAGAAATGAACTCTTCATCGCTCTGCTGCCTTTGATCGCGCGGACCCAACTTCGCTCTCAACTTGCATCCTTGATAGCTGACCAAGTCTTGATTATCCCATGGGCGCCAACCGTGTCCATCATGATCGCCAACATGATCAAATGCTGTGATCGGGCGTCTCTTTGCGCTCTGCAAGTATAAGAGCATACCTTTGAAGCGAGGTTTCCATCTGTCGCGGATTACCATCAGTACCGAAAGCAACTCCAGCAGCTACCAACAACCGATACTCCACATCAATTCAACCCTCAGCATCAAAGTTCTTTCTCAGGCACGAAACCACAAAATATAGCGCCTACTTCCTCTTGACACGATCATCCAATACCCTGACTCTCGACGAATATCGCTTCCAAAATGTCCACATTTCTAAAGGACTGTATCATCGCCTATTTCAAGGAAAATAGAACCAAGTTCGGCATCGATAACGAAAGATACGAGGGGGATGACGGGGTTATGCTAATCGTTGATGACTGCCACTATTACCAAGCTGGCTCGGAAGCATCGAAAGGAAAAATGACCAAGGAGGGCTTGGAAGAGCACATGAAGGCGCTTCGCCGCGAGGGCAAGATAGAGAGCAGCGGCTGGAAGTTTCCTGGCAAAGCACCCCCGGAACTCAAAATATTCTTCCCGGGCTTCGTGGTCCCGGAACCCAACGAGTATAGCTGGTGGAGACTACACGACCCCAATGATTATATCTGATTCAACAGGGGTGGACGAACCTGATGCTGAGGAGCATGGTGGGACTGTCGGTCCCTCAGGGGGATTTGAATGTCCCCTACTCTGTTCTCGGTGTCATTACATGTCCGTTATTTCATTTGTTAGACGTTCAGCTGTCGTCGGTCTTGTGGACTTGTTGAGACAGAGTCTGGATACCCAGTCCAGTGATTGAGAGGATTGAAAGGCCAGAAACCAGTGCTCGAATTAGAAAAGAAAGACAAACAACTCGCTTGTTTGATGTTCTCATCCTTGTCGCTTCGTTACTTGACGATGGCCCTGCGTCTGTTTGTATGCTTTGGGACAACCGGCTGGTTTCCCTGACCCGTACCACCTTTTAGAATTTCGACTTTGTCATGCAAATGATCAATTGCAAATTTTCGCCAGCTGGGTAGCCCCAAGTGTGTCGAGAACGGTCACAGAAATGACGGCCGAGGGTATTTACAACAGGAAAAGGTGCTACTGTCTGTGAACCAAGGGTACCGGGAAGCCCTATCAGTTGGATGGAGACCTTTGTATGCGTTGGCAAGTGTCATGGGTCTTGTCCGTAGCAGACCTTGGTGACATTTCTGCTGATGATCAGTTTTGATCCCAAGTATCAGCGCTTGGCCTCCTGAAACCTTTTGCCCCGCTACTCATTGTTCCAATTCTTGCCAGAATCGGCAGGTAATCCGAAGTTCAGGGCCTTCTTTATTGATCACCGACTTCTTTCAAGGCCCGGCTTTGTCAATATCAACCTCATGTGACAACGCCTGCGCAGGGCATGTCTGATAAGGATCGCAATGAGTCGCGAATACACCATCCAAAAGACAGAACTTGAGCATACAAGGACAGATATGGGCTACATCAAGATGTTAGACACATCCTGATGCACGAAAAAGCGAATCATGGACAGCTTTCGCCGGTAAAATGGAACAACAGTCCTCGATCCTCAAGTATATAAAGCCCCTGACTTCGCCCCTTTCTCTCTTTCTTTCCTCTCTCTCAAACCTTTCTCCATCAGCATCAACACTTCTGCACTCGCACTTCCTCAACAGCTCAACTATACTCTCTGACAACCAATCCCTTACAGCTCAACAAACCCGCCTCGCTCTCCACCAGACATCACAAGTCTACATATACTCCCAAGTCATCCAAGTGTCACCAAAAGAATCCCCAAAGTCAACAACCATCTACCCACTAGTCTCACCGCTCGGTCGATCTTACCCTAAACATGTCTTACTTTGGCGACAAACTGATGAAAGATTTCGAGGAAGTCTTCGGGGCGGAGTGTGGGTTGGACGAATATGATGACGGAACCGACATCGGGGCTGTATTCAAAATTGACGACCTTAACTTCGACCCGTCAGGGGTCTTCCCGCATGGGGTCCAAAAGAAGTCCCCTGAAGCGGTCTTTTGGATTTTCGAACGATACAAAAAGCAAGGCCTCCTCGAGTACAATTACTGGACCCTCCCGAAGAACCGCAATGAACCCCATCTTCGTATCGCCCTTGGTGGCATGCCCGCGCGCGCCGAGTACTCTTGGGATAAGAAAGAGGAGAGAAAAAGGGAGAGAGAGAGAAAGAGGGAAGAAGAAAGAAGAAGACAAAGAGCACGCTAGGCGCATTGCATTTCTCGGTTACGCCATTACGCTGGTATTTCTCGTTTCGTTCGCGCTGTCTTGTGGGTTTTGGAGCCCGTCTGCTTGATGGTCTCGTCCTTGCCGCTGGATCATCAATGTCGATAATTCTTCGTCCAGAGTTGCTTGGGGTCCGCGACGTTCTCAAGCCGTGCTCTCCTTTCAACATTGCGAAGCCAGTGACTGGTGGGATATTCTTCTTGGATCGTTGATTTACATCATCCGATTGTCTTTGCGTTGATTTTTACTTTCTCATTACTCCCTGCGATTAGGCTCTTTCTATTTCGCTGTTGGCAGGGGTCGGTTCCCTATATCTGGATGTTGTTCCTGGTCTTCGGGATTTTGCGATTTGGATCGTCGACTGGCATCTTGTGCTTTGTCAACAGACCCCTTCATTTTCTTATTCTTTGTCTCTGCGTTGAGTTTTAGTCATGATTCATTGGCATTCGTTGTTTTATTTCTCTGTGCTATCTATCTGCGGTTAGTCGAGTCATTTCTGGGTGGCATTCCCCCTATCTAGTCTTTATGCCAATATATTCTTGTTTGTGGAGGACAACATCTGCACCCACGTGACGTTGTATGTCAGTCCCTGCCTTGTAAGTGATATTGCTGTCGTCATCTGAGCCGATATGCCGAATAGCTCAGCTCTGATCTTCTCGTCAGATCTTGCTATATCCTGCATCAGTACATGGTATAACTGTAATGAGTGGTTTCTAGGCCTCATAAGGTGCACATGTGAAATCAAATGTTTTGGGTTGTCTACTCAAGCCGTTCATGACTATGCATCAGGGCTGTTTGGGATTCTACTCGCGCACCTGGCAAAGAAAAGGACGAAACAAAAATCTTTCCCATCGCAACCGGCTCCACAACAAGGTAGGTATGGGATGGGAAAGTGATGAATTCAGTTTGGCTGTTAACACACAAATGATTGATACAAGGTTATCTCTCTGCGTGGCATAATGAACGCCAGAATCAACATTTTACCATGAGGCTCATAGGTCCCAAAGACACAACTCGAAGGCCCCTTCTAGCCTGCAACTACGAGAGACCACGGCATACTAAAGCACCACGCCGTGAACAAGGATGGAATATGCCTTATTCTATGGAACCAATGGCCCTTGTTCATCGTGAACAACGCCTCTAATGATCATTAACAACAGCCCTCGCAGTACGCAACCCTGCTTATACGGCCTCTGTCGGGGGACTAAACAGGCCTTACTCCTCGTCAGTGTCCTTCCACGTAAAAGTCAAAAGTGCCTCTATTCTTTCGTCAATATGCGTTTACTCCTCAACACCGGCCCACTTGGTTCGGACAATCATGTCCTCGCGTTTGGGTCCAGTTCCGATCCAACCGACACGAACTCCCACAAACTCTTCGATGAATTCTACGTAGGCCCGTGCTTGCTTGGGAAGATCGTACTGCAGGTTAATGGACGGTTAGCCTCATCTTCGGGCATGTAGGAGATAGCGAAAGTACGAGGCAGGCGAAACACGTACATAGGATTTGGCCGAGGTAGTCGGTGTCATCCAGCCAGGGAACTCTTTCCAGATGACCTCAAGGGAGTCGAGGGTGTCGAGGTCTGCTGGGAAGTAATCGACCTCTTCGCCAGTGGCGGGGTCTTTGTACCCCACCGCTACCTTGAGGGTCTCGAAGGTGTCGAGCACGTCGAGCTTGGTAATGTTGAGGACGGTGTAATGGTTGATGGCCGTCGAGTATTTTAGTACGACCAGATCAAGCCAGCCGCAGCGTCTTTTACGGCCAGTTGAAACGCCCCATTCACGACCAATCTCCTGCAGGGCGGTGCCTGCTTGTTCGAGATCCTCCGTCTTAAAGGGACCGCCACCTACTCTCGTGGTCTAAGAGTCGAAATGTTAATAAGGTGAGAAAGAACTGAACAGAGGATAAGGCGCGGGTTGAGGAGAGGGGTAAAAAGAGAACAAGAATATAATCAAGTGAAAATGAAGTATTGTTGAATCCTAATCATGAAATGGCAGTGGGGGTCTGAAAGAAAAGGGGCACAAACATAGGCTTTTACCACGCCAACCACATTCTTGATCTTCTTGGGGTTGATGGCCAGACCCGTGAAGATGCCTCCTAACCCAGTGTTGCTGCTGGTTACATAGGGGTAGGTGCCATAGTCGATATCGAGCATGAGGGCGTTGGCGCCCTCGATTAGGATCTTGTAGTTGCGATCCTGGGCCTGCTTCATGTACTGCACGGCGTCGACGCAGTACTTGGCCAGCTTAGGCCGGTATTCCTTGAACCGCGCGATTTCCTCCTCGACATCGTACTGGAGCAGGTCGCCGAATCGCTTCTTGTACCCGGCGGCAAGCTGGCGCAGCTTGCGCTCAAAGACCTCTTCGTTGAAGATATCATGGACTCGTACACCGCTTCGCGCCGCCTTGGTGCTGTATGATGGGCCAATGCCTCTTCCTGTGGTGCCAATGGCACGCGAGCCGAGCTCAACCTCCTCGAGACCGTCGACAGCGGCGTGGAGGTCAAAGTTGACCTGGCATCTGTCGGATACAAGGATACGGCCATGGACATCGGTGAGGCCCTTCTCCTCGAGCTCGGCGAGCTCCTTGAAGAAGCTGGGGACGTGGAAGACGACGCCGGAGCCGATCAGGTTCATGCAGTTGGGGTTGACGAGGCCCGAGGGTAGGAGATGGAAGCTGTATGATACACCATTGGCGACTAATTTACGCGTGTCAGCGACGATCGTTGTGCGTGTTGCGACGCGACAATGACTATTGTCTCGCGACCCGGCGCCAAAACAGGGTAACAGAGGCTTTGTTGACATACCGATCGAATGGCCGGCATTGTGGCCGCCAGCGGCTCTTGCGCACAACTGCGCCTGGGGGCAGAGGATATCGGTAAGTTTTCCTGTATGGAAATTGTTCAGTTATTCCGATCGTTCAATCGTGGCATGCGATCGATGGATGTCGTGTCATCGAGACGCGGGGTATCGTGCAGTTCAGGGGCGCAAAGTTTAAAGCGGTGTCCGTACCTTTACCCTCGTCACTGTAAGAGACAAAAGGAGTTAGTCCGAAATGGATTCAAAGAAGAAATGCCAGTAAGATTTGGAGAGTGTTGACTTACCCCCATTGTGATCCAAGAATGATAGTAGCCATGGTGAAATCCTCGATTCAGTCGCGCAAACCGAGATCCAGGAAAGGTAGAAACAGCGCACGCCCAAGACACAATAATAAATGCCGCGAAAAAAATAATTGTTGCAGTGACTCGAACCCTCCACGCTCCGCTTCGGATCTCAAATTCTCAATTCGCCTGGTGGGACTCGGTGCGGGGGAGGGGCAACCTCTTGAAAAACCCCACCACAGTTGTCGTGACGCAATCGGTGTCCCCTGTTCTTAGTCATTCAGCCACGGCCCGAGAAAGCTTGGCGCTTTCCTCCGATGTCGCTAGCGTCACCAGCTTCGCTTCCTTCCTTTACACTAGAAGAAGCTCAACACAATGGTAGTTCAAAATGGAAACCAGTCGACTGCAAATGTCTTCCGACCCTTGGATTAATCCCAAGGCAGCTTTCTCTTGAGATCTGAAGTACCAGGTAGGTATGCAGCAGCAAGCGTGGTAGAAATTGCCCGAGTGCGACAGCGATGTTCAGAACGTTTCAATGGCTGGAATAAGAGACGGAAATAAGATGAAGAACCGTGCGGAAGGCAGGGAACGAGGCGGCTCATTCTTGGACCCTTGAAAGAAGGTTGGATCTTGTCCGAATATCGAATCTCTCTCAGCCCAAAGCTTTCTCGTTGAGTTTGACTTTGGCGATCTTGACGATTGCTTCGGGAGCTTCCGTACAGTGCCAAGAGCACCGTCAAGACTGACTTCCGCCAAGACATCGCCGAAGAAGAACCCCGACTCAGTGGCATGATGGAACAAACAACAGTAAACAGAGACTTATTAGTTCACGTAATTGTTACATGAGAGCACACCCACACAGTCCGAGGCATGGGGGGCTGGATTGTCAAATTTGGCAGAGTTCTGAGGTCGGAACTTCACTGCGACCCCAAACGTCAACCCTTGCCAGCGGGCAGGTGGGTGCCTGACTCACAAGGTCTGCAACACCACTCACTGGCAAGCTTTTGAGATCGCAAAGGTTGGTGCCCACAGGAGACTGACTGCTCAAGAGATTTTCTTCAAGACGCCCAAACATGCAGTAACGCAATTTTATATTGTCAATCAACTGGCTCCCCATCTATTCCATGTACACCATAGATCTCATCAACATTTCTTTTTCAGAACGGTCATTACCGGTATTCCCATGAATGCAGGGCCAGTCATGTCTCTCAACGTATCCTCCGTCCCGGACAAAAAGTAAAAGAGAAATTTAAACTGGGTACATTCTCGTCGTCATTATCATTTCATCCACCCTTATCGTGTATACTGTGTTTCTTCCATATATTCCTCGACTCACTAGTATACATGTTCGCAAGTCCGAGTCGTCTTGTCTCTAAACCTGGAGGCCTCCAGGAGCTGACCACCACCTATTCCTAAACACCGCCGCCAGCAGATTGGATAACTTCGCCTCATGGCCTCGATGTAACACATACGGCAGGCAGGCTCGCTCTTTATTTGGACGTCGCTGATGGCCTCGTTTCGGGTGTATTTCTTGAGGTTTGGTTGTATCGTGGCTGAACCTCTGGACCAGCGAGAGCTGTTGCCGAGTCGCGGAGAGAGTCGAGCAAGGCCCTCTTCCACCTCGATGTGGTGGTTTGAGTCCTGTTGTTATTGTTATTTGGTGGCTTGAGTATGGAGGAAGAGTCAGAGTAGGCTGATGGAGCCATGCTCCCTGAGAGAGATTGAGTGTCGGCTGTTGGGTCGCTCATGTTGGTATTTTGCGGTGGAGTCTTTATTATAGAATTCTTTGCAAAGGGTTCTAATGAGTCAAAGTACATCAAATGGTGAGTCGATGAAGATGATGCCGACTAAGACGATGCCGACAGCAAGGAGACCATACCAGTATATATACATCTCAATTATCAGGATGAATATCGCAGACCTGGGTATATACACCATCAATCAGAATCCTCCCCGACTTGCTCATGTCTTTTGCAGGGCGCAGTCCTCGAACAGCCCCCCACTCGCCCAGGCCAGCCCCTGATCATAATATTCCAATAAAGGAAATGTGTGCCTGTCGTTGCCCGATATTACGACGTGTCTAACGCAACTTGCACATCTAAGGCTCGGAACAATATGGGAAACCGTAAGCTTCTCGCCAAAGACGCTGCTTATTTGACCGACCCAGCTAAAATCTACCAATCTCGGGCCGTAAACCGCGTAAAACCGAGCAAAGAGTCACGCCTGTGTCTCTGGTGGTCATTCAATCCGACTAGCTTCAACCGTGGTCGGCATTGTACAAATGAGTCGGTGATGACTCCTTCGGACCTGTAGGTAGGGTTACATCCATCTGTACTGGCAGGCGAGGCCGTATTGCTCATTGGCTACTAAGGGACCCCATGTTTGGATACGGTCGTCCGTCGTTTGAGACCCTGTAAGTCTCGTCTCGCGCTACCAGTTGTGGAAAGAGTGCTGAGGCGGTAGGAGAACCCTACATGTGGCAGCAGATCATGATACGTACTACTAGTATTACTTCTTGCATCTTAACCAGATGAGAGAGGATGAAGGATGGCCTGTGGCTTTGGGCCTGGAGCTGTCGTCACCACTTACACCGCCTTCACACCAAAGTACCACATGCGAATGCCTGATTCATTCAGGAATCCACTCGATGCTGCTTAGAACCAGGCCATTCCAACGGGTTCATGGAATCATGGCTTACATTGTGACTCTGTGACGACCACTCGTCCAATCAACCACGATCCTTCCATCTGATAAGCTTTCTGCCAGAGGATCAGATAACTTAAAGTTCGCACTTGCTTGATCTGATAATCTGGCCGTTACCCACTTATTTTGATCTGATAACTTTTGGCTTTCCTAGTGGCCGCATTTCCCCGGCGCATGGCTGTCGGCTTTCAGCCATGATCTTATCAGATCCGAGAGATTGATCTGATAAGATTTTTTGGCCCAAATCTCATAACTTTGCTTCTCCGTCACTATCATCACCCTCGGGTCAGATTGAGGAGATCTGTCAGTTGATGGCTTTTCTCGATCCTTGGTGTGAAGAGTGAAGTCATGGCGGCCCATCTGATGCCGACTCCTCCGGTTGTCTCCAGGAGAGTTCCTTGTATATATTTTCCTCAAATTTCCTCCCTCAGGCTCTTCAGGATTATGACCATTATTTTCTCAAGTTTCATTCTGCCTCCTCAGGACCAGTAGTACCACTCTTGGTCGCATCCCAGGCACTACTACGCCATGATTACATATTCCACGTCACCTGGGCCGATCTCCACCAAAGGTGCAGCTGGCGAGATGCCATCTGAAGGAGATGATACAGGGGTTGAGTACGTATTCTCACCAATTGATGGAACCCGTGTTCACGCTGACAGTTCGGTCCTTGAATTAGCTCCTCCGCGGACCCCAGTCGCGACGGCCAGGAAGCAACAGAGTGGTAGATTGACAACCTCCTTCACGTAGTCGATGATATTCCCATTGCAGTATGGCTGGCTGCTCTGGTTGGCGCTGCTGAGCGATTCGCATGGTACGGGAACACTGGACCGCTACGTGAGCTCGCACTCTCCTTCATGTTTCCAAAGATGGGCCACCCGGTCAATTGTCTACATGCTTACTGTACACATCCACGTCACAAACACAGAGAACTAGCTGCAACAGTCACCTGATAGTGCCATCGCGGGTGTTCTTGGCCTTTCTCAGGCCGCAGCATCCAACATCAACAGCGCCTTTCTCGCAGTATCCTACTTTACCCCCATCCCAGCCGCGCTCCTAGCCGATAGTTGGCTTGGTCGATACAATGGTTTGGTCATCTTCTACATGTGAGAATCCGCTGTCGTGATGATATGACTTGGGACTGACTATTATCCTAGAATCACTCTTGTCGGGGCTTTGATCCTATTTGTCGCGGCTCTTCCGCGACTAGTACATACTGGCGCTCCTCTGGGTGAGTGTTTGCTGCCATGACACTCATGTCGATTGGTTCCGGCGGCGCCAAAGCCACTGTCACTCCGTTTATTGGTAAACATATCCATCCCAGTTCAAGTTCCTGAAACTCAGACACCAACACAAACATTTACAGGCGATCAGTACGCCAAACGTACCGCGACAGTTAAATTACTAAAGTCGGGAAATCTCGCTGTGACAGATCGTAATCTGACGATACGATACATTTACAATGCATTCAACTGGTACGTGCCGTTGCCTAATCCAGAGATGGCTTTCTCACCTCAGTGTTCCTTTACGTTGACGCTGTTGGCATATCAGGCTCGTCAATGTCGGCGGCCTAGCGGCACTAGGCACCACTTTCTTGGAGCGGTACGCGTCCTTTTGGGCGGCATATCTTGGCCCTCTCATCGTCATGTTCTTCGGTCTCATACCACTGACAGTTTGGGCCAGGAAATTTGATGAGATCCAACTCCCAACCCAAATCAGCCCTCCTTTGCTGATGTCCTCTTAGCCAAAGAACCAGCAAGCGGGACAGTGATCCCACAAGTGTCCAAGGTGACCGTCTATGCTGTCAAAGGTGGCTTCAACATGGACGCTGCCAAACCGGGACCCCAACTCGAAAAGCACAACCGAAACGTCCCTTGGAATGACTTGTTTTGTTGATGAGCTCAAGATTGGCTATCATACCTGTCGTGTTCTGTAGGTTCCCTTGCCCTTTTTGGTCTCTGCCGCCGTGACTTACAGAGCCTCTAGCATTCCATTCATCATATACTGGCTTTGTCTCAACCAGACGTTTTATAACTTGATCTCCCAAGCTGGAACCATGATCGGCTCGGGCGTTCCTAACGACAGCATTAAATCCTTGAACCCTATGTCCGTCTTGATCTTCACCCCTTTAGTCGAAAGCATCATCTATCCCTTCCTAACCCGCCATAAGATTACCATTGGCCCCATAACGACCATAACAATCGGATTCGGCATCCTTTCTGTCTCCCAGATCCTCGCGGCGGTGGTACAGCACATAATCTACACCTCCCCACCATGCTACAATTTCCCACTGTCATCCTCCTGCCCAGGTTCAGACAAGGGAAAAATCCCAAACCAGGTATCCATGTTCCTCCAAGTTCCTGTCTATGTCACCGGAGGCATCTCAGAGATCTTTGCCGTCACCACAGCCTTGGAGTTCGCATACAACCAGTCCCCTGCGAGCATGCGGTCTGTCATCCAGAGCTACTGGCTCTCCACGGCTGGTATTGGTTCTCTGCTCATTTTGGCTTTCACGCCTCTGGCCAAGGACCCGTATTTTGTCATCATGCATGCATCACTTGCTGGGCTGATGGTGGTGACGACGGTGGCTTTTAGGATATTGTTCCGCAGCAGCAATGTGCCTATGGATATACTCGGAGTCTAACGGCTGAACTTGAAATGGAGGTACACAAGGGACCGAGCTTGGGAGCTCATGTCACGCTTGCACAGCCATATGTGCAGACTGTCTTTGCGAGGGAGAAGAAGTGGGCTAGGAGTTACGGGCTCAGTGAAGCTATTGTGCGCATCTCGGTGGGTGTTGAGGAGGCGAGTGAGTTGGTTGAGACGTTTATGGATGGCTTGTTTGTTGCTGGGTAGGTTTGGGAGAAGGAGACGAGGAGCGAGACTGTGACTGCCCCGACTGGGCTGCTGGTATTTGGGCGTGGCCGGGAATCACTGTGATGCTAGTTCTAAATGTCAAATTGGACCGGTGCATGTATACTTGTAAAAGTAGCGGTGCCTGTTTATTATGCCCCTTTCTTTATCTAGCCCAGTACCCCCTCCGCCAAAGAATCTTCCCACTGCCCGGGTCCATGACCACAGCGTAATGGGTAACATCCCTCTCGACAATATCCTTGTAGTTCAAGATGCCAACAATCTTATCCAAAGACAACCCAGGCCATCCCGAGTTCCTGCTATCCCCGATTCCACCAGTGCGGCTATTTTGGGACCTCCTCGCCGTGAGATAGGCCCTCTTGGCAGCTTTCTTTCGGTCCATGGACTCTGCCAGGATTTCCTCCATTCCGCAAATGGCTGCTGCTTGTGTTGGGGCCGTTGCCGTTGGGTTCCCGTTGGTAGGAGTGGGGCTCGACTCGTCGGCCATGTCATGGTTTGTGGTTGCCAAAAAAGTAGCTGATGATTGAACGCTGACAATCTGTTTGTTGTCAATTTCCAAGGAGTAGGCCTCTTCAGGGGTGCAGAAAATGAGGTAGGCCGATGTGGACGGTGACATGGGCAAGGCGGTGATGATGGATTCCATGTCCAGAGTATTTTCCAGGCCTGTCTCTGTCACTGATACGAGCTCGTGTGCTTCCGACTCTTCTCGGACAACTTCGATCCGCGGCTGGGCCAGATCCAGAAACTGCCAGGCCTTGCAGCGTTGTACTTTTCTCGTATCTTGGTTCTGTCGAGTCTGATCAGGGTATTGGTGGCCATTCAGAAGAATAAACCGCAATGTGCTGGAAATCGAAGGCCGCCGTCCAAGAAGGACCATAAGCTGATTCCATCTGAAAGAGAACTTCTTCCGCCAGGTGCTCCGATCATGCGTGGCTCGATGATTCAGGCTCAGACTGAGACCTTGTCGTACACCCGTCAACACGCCGACATAGCCAAAGTAGCCGACTGTCCGGGCAATGACGGGCCCACCTTCGTGACGGACGAATTCGAGCTCGACGACCAAGTGGCGGAGGGGGTTCATGCCCCAGTCGAGTGTTCGGAAGTGTGCGATTCTCCTTTTGTCTTGAGCTTTAGCTGTTCCCCGTGGTGATGGCTCTGCTTGGGCCTGCTGTTTTGCTCGACGATACGCCGTCTGTCTGAAGCGTCCACTGCTGTACCCGGCTTCTGCCCCAACCTCGCGTGTCACACCTTCATCTAGTCCAGCGTCATCAGGTGCCATACCCCCATCAAAAAGAACACCGCCACTCGTACACCCCAAAAGCAAATCCAGCAAAACATTGAAGCAAACCAACAAAAACATGGGAATCCCCGTGCCCCTACTTATACCTTTCAATTCCGCCGTCTCCTCGTCCGTGTACACTCTCCCAATGGCAATCCTTGCCAACCCACGAATAGTCCTCTTCACTGCCTTTGCTAGGAAAGCTGACCCAGGTCCGGACCCGAAAGGGATAAATGGTAAGAATTCCATCTCGATTATGGAATCGAACAGATTGTCAATGTCTGCTTTCAGGATGGCTTCTTTCATGGCAGGGGAGGACGAGACATGGTCGTATCGATTTTCCGGTGGGAGGGAGAGGTTGATTGTGAATTTTGGTGGTGTGTATTCCCAGTCTGGCTCTTGTTCTTTGAGCACCTCGTAGCGTGTGGTTTGGGGTTTGGAGGCCATCCTTTGACACCGATTGGTTTCCCGAAGGATCTTGAGCGTGGTTCAAAAATCAATTTGGTTCAAAACGTGGCCGAATGACCCTGTCAAGTGTCGACGGTGAGGTTGAGCTTTGAAAGCTGAAAGGCGATGATCAAGACAATGGTGAGAACATGGAAGACAGAGCCTCCAAAAGTCTCGTAATCTCTTGGCACCACACCGAAACAGGCAGCAATCGGGCTAAGGCAAATTGGGACGACGATCGGTGTGGCGAGCTGTGTAACCTGAGACCACGCCCAAGTCCGAGCTGGAAATTGTACAAGACCGATATAACATATCGGATGAAACATTCCGTTCAGGTGATGTTTTCTCTCTCGTTCATTCTCATCTTAAACTGCACACGTTAGGCGGTGAGCTTTCACACATGGTGTTATCAGACATTATAGAACAAAGAATCTAACCGTCTATGATAGCTATAGTACAAAAATTCAATATGCAAAAGATCTAATTGTGCTTGGTATCGTACCTCATCTCCATATGTTCATCCAATCATACCGAACTGCCCAGTACACAAGGGCCAATTTTGTATCATACAGGTGAGCTGATGATCCCGAACTCCGAACGCCTCGACTGATCCAACTTTGAACAAATCCACTGCCGTTGTTGTTGCTGTAAAGGGTCAACACTCCTTAGCCGTTGACTCGAGAAGAAAACGCCGTACCAGCACATGGCTGGTGAGTCCAGGCTTTAACCCGGTCCACATCCATAAACCTGGAATGGGTCAGACTGTCGATGTTGTGCGTCCGATCGTCGGTATGGCTCTCCATTCCTGACAGAACTTTGAGCAACCCATCGAGTGGTTTAGAACCTCAGGTCAGGGGTGTGGGACACAGCCCTCCAGAAGACTCCTGGATGCCCCGGCCGGAGAGAAGCATTGTCCATATTACTAACCATTCCCCTCAACGTTGTTTTCGGCTTCGTATCAAGGCAGGATTTTCTTCCCCCATTGCCTCGTTGATTAGGTGGTGTCATTCAAAACCCTCGTCTCTGTTTGGGCTCGCGGCAAGGATCTCTGGAAGGGAAGGGGACAGATCAGGTCGCCGCTGCAACACCGTTTTGTTCCCCGATGTTGATATTGGATACCGAAGACATGGCATCTCTAGCCCACTGCTCCTTTTCGTGGCGCAAATCACGTCTGACCCAGACGACGGTGACGACAATCCAGATAATCGTCCATACGAGCGGGACGCCCCAACCTATCATCAGTCAGTCTCAATCCACTCGCATCGACAAACCACAAAAGAATAAAATGAGGGAACTGGAACTCACCAATACCATAAGCAATCTCCTGCTGAACAGTCCAGATAACAACCATGGTGCCAATACCGACCAACAAACTCCCCCATCCCCAGAACCAATTCTGCTTGGCAATCATCTTTCTAAACAGCTTGCTAACCTCATATCTGGCCATAAACGCCCGTCGATATTCCAATCCAGCAGCACCGTCGACAGCAATGATGTCTTCCACAATGGTATACACCAACGGCCGCGTCCTCTCCCCTTTTGGCACGCTGCTCATCCTGCACCAGGTCGGTTTATGCTTGACATTCATATACCCCGTCGCGATGAGCATGAGACCCATCTGAATCATGAATAACGGCACGGGGATCGCCAGTGGTCGTACCAATGGTTCGTGTGGAATCGATGCGCCGATGAGAATACCCGTCATGACGGTGTACCCGAATGAGAGCGTCCAGTGTGTGAAATCTGCTTTCCATCTTTTGCCGCCTATCGGTCGGTAGGTGTCAGGTGGTAAGATGAGTTTGAGAGAGCGCAAGCCGAACTCGATGCCCGTGACGAGGCCGAAGAAGGCGGTGATGATGGCAAAGATGATGCCATGACGCAAGGTGGTGCGGAACCAAAGGCCGTAAAAGAGGGCTAGCGGAATGAGAGAGGATTCGAGAACTAGTAAGAAGGTCACAATGCTGAGTTTTATCTTGTAATCCCACAGGTTGTAGTTTAGACGTGGGAGGCCCGGGAGCTCGGAGGTGTCGAGGACGGGACCGGTGGTGGTTGGGAATGTCTCGAGGTTCAGGTGCGAGGGTGTGTTGCCTGCGCGCACGGAGGACGGTTTGCTGTTTGTGGTGTCGGAGGTGGAGGTTGTGTCGTTGCCGTGGCCCGGGGGAATGGCGGAGACGGGTTCAGTCGTTGTGGATGCTGGCGGTTGGAGATGCCCCGAGGGCACCGGATCGGTTGTTGTTGTCATTGTGTTGTCTTGTTAGGTATGAACTATAAATCGGACGGGTTGAGTTGGTCGTGAATCGTGATGGTGGATCGCGTAACAAAGGTCAAACAAATTGTACAAAAAGGGGAGAAAATGTGATTTAGCGCGGAGAATTAAAGGCAACCAGTAAATATGAAAAGGGACACATTATTGCACGTCCACGGTGGCAGTATTTCTTCCAATGGGAAGGACATGTGAGACAACAGATCGAGGGTGTTTTGTGACGAGCGCCCAGAAAATGCCGGGCGCTTTTTGGTAGATCTCGGGGATAATCAGCAGCAAACCTGGACGCTTCTAATGACGTTACTGACGTTAATGGGCGTCTTTAAGGCCCAACGCCCATCCTTCAGTGGCTGCGGGAGGGAGGAACAGCTCTCGGCGCTGTCGTGGCCTGCGTCAGACGGTGACCCAGGGCGGGCTGATGCTGTGACGTCATTCCTTGGCGCCGGTAAAGCTTAATAAGGGGATACCCGATTGGTGCATAGCAGGTTGTAGTAACCCGTACCGGGGCAGTATGCATCTATCCGTGACCTCCCCGCACGAGTAACAGTTTCGGTTTCCTTTCACAGCAGCGACTGTTAGCACGTCGTGAACGTCAACAACAAAGGGAAACGTCGAGCAAAGGACACCAACAAAGGAGCTCCTTACATGTTGAGAATATCGCAAAGTTCACCACAGTTGTACATGCCAAAATCGCATCGATTTAAAGCACGTGGATAGGCCCTTGAACATGTCCTCTGTTTATTTGCTCATCACCCCTTGGGCCCTAGCGATGGTGCTCATATCCACATCCCAACCTTGACAGCTGCTAGAGCAAATGTAAACAGAGGACATCAGAATGACTTTCCCAGCTTGATACAAGAAATCTACAAACATCAACAAGTAACATCATTTCAAACATTCGTATCCCCACCCTTACACTTCAACCGACGCTCCTCAACCTGCAGCGCCTTCCAAATAAGCGCATCATCCCGGTCCGCAGGAGCCCCCTCCCGATACCAATCTGGCGTGAGGTTCTTCCTTTTCTGCTCACTTTTCCTGTTGAGCCTCCACCCAGACCAGCCCTCGTTCCAATCATCCGTGCCAAGATTCAATCCCTCCCCCGGCACATAGCTCCCATTGTAAATCACCTTGCCCCTAAACAACTCCCACCCCCAGGTGTACTGATCCTCCCACAAGTTCTGGATTTTATTATTGTGGTATTTGAACTTTGGATTCTTGTGCTCCGGCGCGTGGAGACCTGCGTATGTGGCCGTCGTTTTGTCCATATGAGGCGCCGCATTCTTGCCTCTGCCTTTGACAGCCGGGGTGAGGATGATATCGACTCCCTGCCAAGAGATCTTGTAGGCCACGTGGATACTCCCGAACGCAGGGGGGTGTCTATCAACGCTCCAGATTTTGGTCGGCGTGTTGTCAAGAATCTCGTTGTAGTATTCGTAGTTGTGGTGAGGCATCCAGTCCGGCATGTCAGGGAGTAGAGCTTGGGGTGGTTGCGGAACGTACGCTAATGTACGGAGGAAGACGGATTCGTGCACGCGGGGCGGCTCGTCTTCTTTCTTGAGCGCCTTGTTGCGCTTGGGGAAGTAGATCGAGTGGTATTCTTGGGCTATCATGGCATTGTCTGCTACTATCATGTCGGGTGGGGGATCAGTGATCGGATTGGGGGGCACGCCGGTGGGAAAGTTGGAGGGCAAGTTGGCGATGTCGATCAGGATGATGTGGTGGATGAGCTTTTGGCGCGATTTGGCCCAGACCCGGGAGAGGATTACGTGAGTTGGGGTTTTGGTGGCCGACATTGCGGTGGTTGTCTCGTTGATGGCTGAGGGACGGAGGCTATCTGAGGCTTATGTGTGAGGTTATTCGCATGGGCTTGAGCCTGTTTAGACGGAAGATGGCCGAGTAGGTAAATTCTTAGAGCTATGAGGAGAGACATATTCAAGAAAATCGCCCTAAGTACACCATGAAAGAGTCTTTGTCTCACGGGTGGAGGTGGATGTTTCCGTGCCCCAGCCGTTCGACCAAAGGCAGCAAGACGGGCGGACAAAGGATCCAATGGTGAGCCGCTCTCAGCATTATTGCCAACTTTCTTTGAAAATCCCCATTGCCGTTTACCAAGTCTCTTCTTCACATCATTAGCCCTAGAGCATCAACTCAGTGTTCATCGTAGCCTTGACCTAAGAATGTGGTCAGCTACCAGTAGTCCTTCAAGAAGAACAACGCTACTCACGTGCCAGCTTTATGCCAACACGGTAGCCCTGGCCTTTGTTCCCGCCCCAGAGCGAATGATATCGGCAGCCTAAAACATCATTCGACATTAGCATTATCCCAATTCATCATGAGTCACAGAGCATGGATGTAAACAAACCTTTTCAGCAATAGCATAAACAGTCTGACAAGTATTTCCTCCAGGTAAAGTGGGCATCACACTCGCATCCACGACCCTCAAATTCTTGGTCCCATACACTCGAAGCTGCTCATCCACAACACCGCCCAATTCCCTAGGCATCATCGCACACGTCCCCACAGGATGGAATTCACTCGGTGACAGACTCTCAATGATATATTCCTCCCAGTCCTTGTCACTTTGTACACTTGTACCGGGGACTACTTCGGTCGTCCGCCAGGTGGCAGTGAGAGGATTCTCAAAGTGGAATTTTCGTGCATAACGGTGGATCTCGGTCATTATTGTCACGTCCATGGGATTTGAAAGGGCCCGGTAGTCTACCATCGGAACTCGGCCATAGGGATCGCGGGGATCGACGTTTACCGTGCCGCGACTTAGAGGGTGTAGGTCGATAAGGATGCCCGACGTCGAGCCCCCGGTGATGACAAAGTTGAAAAAGGCAGTATTGTTGCCGTTCAGGGCAGAAGCGAGGGCGCGCATTTGGGCAGCGTAGCCGGCCGCAACGGTGGGATCGGTATCGGCGGGGAGGTATGCCGAGTGGTTTTGGGCCAGGAGTTGAGAAGAGATGGTGCTTGCGCGGGTGGAAATGACCGGGAAGGGGAGCCAGGCTGCTGCGTTCCCAGTGGCGATCGAGTTGGGGCCTGTTTTGTTGGTTCGCCACACGTTTTGGGCCCACGAGGCAAAGGTCGCGTTCATGAACATGTCATCGGGAGAAGGTTTTGCCGAGAGGTTCCGGTCTGAAAGGTAGATGGTTAGTATGGTACATAAGGCTAGGAGAGAGGAAAACGTACACTGATACGTAGCCTGCAACATGGGGTGGTCCTGAAAGTTCTGTCCTACGCCTGGCAGATCAACGATGGTGTCAATCTTGGCCGCCGTCAAGATCTTCTTTGGCCCGATCCCACTGAGCTGCAGGATGTGCGGGCTGTGAATGCCACCAGCTGCGAGAATGACCTCCTTACTGGCAACGACTGTAGTCGTATTGGTAAGAAGCTTGGAATTTGCCGGGATAAACGTCACACCCGTCGCGGTCGTCCCGTTCAGCAGGATCTTGGTCACCCGCGAGTCGGCAATCAGGTGGTAGTTGCTCCGATTCTGGTTGTCCAAGTGCCCCGTCTTGGCATATGACCGCTCGACCTTCTTGGGGTCCATGAACTGCGGATACCAGTACACGCCTGGCTTGCCTGAGCCCGAATCACCGGGGAACTCGACACCCGGCAGACCCTTGAAGGCCTCCATGATCAAGGTCGTGCCGGGATACTGAAACGATGGCCAAGCGGCGTAGACGCCCGAGGTGGTGCCCCAGTAGCTGGTGTTGTACGTCATCCTCGCCGATGCAGCGACATCTGCATTGGGCGGCACAAAGTTGAGGGCCTTTCGAAAGTACGGTAGCAGACCCTGCCAACTCCAGTCCGAGCTGCCGCTGAAGAAACTGCCCCATCGGTCGTAGTCTTCAGTCGTTCCACGGACGGTCATGAGGGCGTTGACGGCCGAGCTGCCTCCTACGATCTTGCCAGCCTGGACGGCGGTAGTTCTGTTCTGTAGGTTGACCTGCGGGACCGACTGGATGTCGTAAAGATACCCGCTGGACATGCCACCGAATCCGCCGGAAATGGTCTTGATAGAGTTGGGCATGATGTTGGGGCCATATTCGATTACGAGGACGGTGGTCTTGCCGTCTTCGGTGAGCCGGTCTGCCACGGTGAGGCCAGCTGTGCCTCCGCCGACGATGACATAGTCGTAGGATGGGAGGAGCTTGGTGGCGCGGGTGATGATGGTCGCCGAGAGGGCGCGATGCGCTTCGCAGTGCAGGACCAAGCTGGTCAGGACCGTCGCTGCGGTGGTGATAACCTGAAAGGAGCGCATTATGTTGACATATGTTGACCAGACCGGACTCGGGTTTCCAGTTCACTGTGGAAATCCAGATGGTGGCCTCACATTGGAATCATGTTGCAGGTATACTCTGCTGCTTTATTGACCACGATGCGGGCATGTAAAGTGCCGAGTAGCGACATATTGCTGATGGGCTGTTGTTTCGGTGAGTTCCGCCATAGGCTGAAACAGGCCCAAGTCAAGAGAAATAAAGGGTCTTGGCTTGGAGAATGTAGGATCCGGTTTTGAGCAAGCTGAATTGTGAGAGGGCAGAACCGCAGTGGCTAAATGAGGTAGGGGCTGCCAATTACTAGCACTCTAAGCTGGGTCCAAAAGGATCTCATGCCATGCAGGGGATTATTACCTAAAATCTGGGGATGCTGGTCGGTGTTGGTCTATTTTAGCCGTCCGGGCAGGAGGACGGAAGGAGTGCGGAGAATAAATTGAACGGACGGGACGGGTCTCGATTGCAGTGGTGATCCGAGGTCAATCAATTGATCGCCAATGCCTGTTGGCGTGGGAACGACAAAGACTGTAGTCGGTGGAGCCAAATCAGGGGTGTAAACAATCAACAGCGATCAAAAATCACGATACACGAGAGTAGGGTCGACAAATATCTAGCTGCAATTCCAGCTCAAGCAATCGCATTGTAAACAAACGGTCCAAAGGTCGTGGCCCCGTTCAGCACACCATGGATGCTAAACTTGCCCCCTCCACAAGTATACGTGAGATCCCAGTCCTGCGAGATCCAGTCCTTGGCAGACAAGTCATACCTAAGCACGTCGCCTAGGAGCGGGTTACTCCCCACAACCGACCCATGGCCAGCGGACATGACCAGACACACACTCCCACTGCCTCGTCCGTCCTTCTTCTCGGTAAACATTTTGGCCTCGGCCACGCCATCAATCTTGACCGAAACGGGAAAGTTCATCCCCTGGATGGTAACCACCGACTGAATGTTGAGATTGTTGTAAGTCATGGTGACATTTTTGCCGTCCTCTCCGTTGATTTCAAATCCGCCCGAGCCAGTAACGCCCACCACGACGCCGGTAAGCCCCTCCACCGGCAAGGTCTCTTTCATCTGCTTCTCGACCAACGCCTTGGTACTGGGAATATCCAGACTCCACTTCCTCGTGGCCATGAAGCACTCGTCCGTGGGGATATTGCTCCCTGCGCAACTACCACTCTGCTCTTCGTCCTCGTCGTCCTTTGGTTCCTCCTTTTTCTCGCACCCATCTTTTAGTCCCGCTTTTCGTTTCTTTCCATTCTTGCACGGACAGCTCTCATCCTTGTAGAACTGCTTGACGAGCACAGTGGCCTTGTCAGTCTCGACATCCGCCGTCGAGACAAACAAGACAAAAACAGAGACGCTCTCTTCGCATTCCGTGACGATGAAGCCTTTGGATCCCCAGTCGCCAGTAGGAAGGTCAAGCCACTCTTTCCCACCACCAAGACGATATTTCACCTTGCCCCCCTTTGGTCGTGAACCCAGACTCACCATGACAATCTGTCCGCCATCAACCTGAACGACAAACTCACTAACGGTAAACGGCACAGTGGCGATATCAATCTTTCCCTCCTTCCCCTCCGCATCCGTCATGACCAGCGTAGCAGGCAACACAGCTCCCCCAGCGGTAGGGATATACCTCCCATTCGTATCCTGTATCCCCAAGCCCGAAGAAGGCCCAAACGCCCTACCCAGCGTGAAACTCTCTGCAAATCGTTCAAAGCCCATAATGGCCATGACATCCCGACTCAACCTCTTTCTCTCTTGGACCCCGCCAGCCTGTCCATTCGCCTGACTAGCCAAAAGCACAAACTGATTTATCCCCTCAGCGCCCCAAACCCCTTCCAGGCTTTGAAAGAACAACCCAGTAGCATACGCACTCTTGGAAGAAGAACCTGCATGTCTCAGCTCATCATGCTGATACAGCGCCACATCGGGGTTATACCCGCTCGAGTCAAGCCATTCCAAATCAACACTCGGAAAAGCAAGGTTGGAAAAGTACATGGCGCTCCCTTCAATGATCCACGACGGAAACGGTTGAGTCGCCTCGTCAAGCGGGAGATTCCATTTCTGAACACAGTGATATATCTCGTGCGCTAGCTTTTGTTGAGCTGGTCCTGGGTCCGCATCATCAGGCGAGGTAGCACCGTTGGTAGATAGCTCGGCAAGCCAACCCGAGTAGCCAATTATTCTGCACGGCGCAGGGGGGAATTCGGCTTGGTTGGTGACCAGGGTGTAAGCTGGATGGGACATGTTGGTTATCAAGAGGACTATTTCGGGAAACGCTGATGGCAGAGGCAGCGAAGAATATGTTGATATGGTTCGGTCAAAGGTATCGCTTAACAAGACGGGGAGGAGGGGCACGAGAGAAGGGTCGAAATCGGTGGTATGAATTACCGAGATGGGGATGTTGGATATTGTAGTTGGGTAGCCGGGCAGATAGGCGCAGGGGCCAGTTATGCCATGGTCGTTAGAGGGCAGAGTCGGCCAGAACTGCATGCAGGGAAATGTACTCTGTGCGATGGTCCTCCATGGAAGCGGGATGAGGGATAGGAGCGTTGCTTTTGGTTTCATCGTGGATCTCTAGTGGGTATGAGAATGAATCGAGAAGGGAAGGACGGATGGCGGGATATGCGGAAACATTGCACAAATCCATTGCAACAGACCGGTCTGCGAGGAAAGGAGAGAAGATATATACCCGGCATTCTGGCAAGGGGAAGGAGAGAAGCAGACGATAAGCCTATGCGCCGCTGCGGTCAACTGCTCAACTGCTTGAAGAGCTGCCTGGACTACATTTCTGTGGCGCTCGTAGGGCAGCCAGTCAGGAGAGCAACACTTGAATGTTCTAATCATAAGGTCCATGTGGCTTGGCTTTGCCGTCCTCCAGATCGTGGTGGTGGTGGCTTGTGGTGTCTTCTACAGGGGTCGAGATGTCGTCGATTGGACTGCAACAGATCTTGGCAGCTGGTTACATTTGATGAAGTGAGGAACTTCAAGTCGCATCTCGTCGGAGGAATTAAACCCGAGGTGTAGTGTAGGGCTGAAAAGGGGCTGACGATAGCTGCATATGCCAAGCTTTAGCCTTTAGGCAGGGTCTCGACCTGAACCAAACTACCAGTATGTGACTGTCAATGCCGGCTGGGGGAATGTTTTTCTAATATCAGACTCAGGATGGCATTCTTGTATTCTGGGAATTTTTGACCGTATAATATGATGCAATTGTATTATGTGTAGATATATCTCTGTAGTGTAATTATTACGATTGCACTCCTTTGAGCAACAACTCAACCGGGGTATCCTTTCATGAACTGAACGAAACCAAAAACAAGCAACCAGCAGAGAAAGCCATACTAGAACCAAAACGACAAAAGAAACCAACCAGAGAAACGCGCGCTGGTACCCTCAAAGCCAGAATAAGAAGCAAGGCCTGATAGCCATGTATGCGTGTGTTCCCTAACGCCCCATCCGGCTCCATTTCCCTTTCCAACCCCCTCCTTACATCTCATCCTCAAAGAACTTGACCAACGTCCTGGCCCCGCTGACACCCAACCCCATGAATGGATAGCAGATATACACCAGCTCATTCTGTGTGCCAAACTTCTCGCGGAACTCGCTCTTATTCACGAGCTTCAGCTGCTGCGCAATCGTCCTGTACGTCTTGCTCAAAATCTTGGCCCGGATGCCGTCCATGTTCTCCCCGGTAACCATCTCGGGCATGGCTCCGGCACCAAACGTAACCTCCTTGACCCCAGACTTGGCCAGCGCCGTGATGGCCGCCGAGATCAGCGCCTCGATGGTCCCGTTGGGCGAACCGGGGAAATCGAGCGCAAACTTGATCTGGTACCCATGCTTGGGGCTCAGCTTGTGCAAGATGCAGAGCGCAGCAATCTCGCCGTCCTTGTCCTCAGCCCAGAGAAAGCGACGATGTTCCAGGTCAATCCAGGGACGGACCTCGGTCAAATGGACCTGCTTGCCCTTGCGGTTGGCCTTCCAGTCCTCGATGCGCTTGTCGCACCGCTTCATGAATTCCTCAGAGGGGCCTTCGTCAATGGGCACCTCGTGGATGGTCACGCCAGCTTCTTGGGCCTGTCGCTCCTTCTTGGCCACTTTCTTGGCTTCGTCTACCGGGACGCGCTCTTCAGCCACGCACGAGAGACTCCGCCAGCCGAGCTTGGAGGCAAGAATCTCCTCGACGTCGGCAGACACGAGGAGCCACAAGGGCCGGAGGTCCTTCTCCTTGCGCATGTACTTGAGGAAGTCGCGGATCACAATGGGATACTGGCGCTCGTCGCAGAGCGGGTTACCCATGACGAGGGCGTAGCCATTCTCTTCGGCATATCCGACGGCGGCGCCAGTCTCAATGTGGCGCCAGACTGTGTATCTGTCGTCGAGCCAGGATGTGTTTGTCGCGTCGCCATAGTTGGCAATGAGCTGCTCCAGCGTGGGCATTGGGATCTCGCCAATGTTGCCGTGCTCAAAGTTGTAGGCGAACCGGATGGTGTCGGCTTCGGGATGCGGGAGCTTGGCAACAACAGCCGCTTGTTCGGGCAGCGATTTGGGATCGCGAGGGATCAACGATGCGTTGCGAATGTCGCCCAGGTTGAGCAGGAGGAAGAGAATTCTCTCCAGACCGATACCACATCCGGCATGTGGCAAAACACCAAACTCGAAACCCTGCATGTACTCTTGCATGGTAGCTGGGTCGATGCCCGCCTTCTGCATACGTTCCTTGAGGACGCGCGGCTGGTGGATACGCTGGCCCCCGGTGGTGATCTCTTGGCCGCGGAGGAAAATGTCGAACGAGTTGGTGAACCTAGGATCCTCGGCGTCCAGGTGGGTGTAGAATGGTCTAGCAGAGGCAGGGAACTTGTCGATGATGTAGTAGTCGGTATTGTATTTCTCCTTGATCAGTTCACCCAAGCGAATCTCGGCGCGGGTGCTGAGATCTTCGACCTCGGATGCGGCATGTCCATGATCATCTGTCCAGCCAGACTCATTCAACAAGGCGACAGCATCTTTGAACTTGAGGACGGGTGTCTCCTCCCGCCAGACGAGGTCCTCATGGGGGAACCTGGTCTTGATCACGTCGATCTCCTTGCGGAACCGCTCGTAGATGCCCTTGAATATGGCTTTCATGAGGTTGTCAATGATTTCGAGTGCCTCGTGATAGTCGGAATTGATGGCCATCTCGAGATCCATGCCAGTGTACTCGGTAAGATGGCGATGGGTGTTGCTGTCCTCGGCACGGAAGACGGGGCCGATCTCAAAGACGCGGCCAAAGTCAGCCGAGATGCTCATCTGCTTGGAGAGCTGGGGGCTTTGAGCGAGGAAGGCGTTGCGGCCAAAGTAGTTAACCTTGAACACCTCTGCGCCAGACTCGGTGGCGGCGGGCATCAGCTTGGGGGTGTGGATCTCGATGAAGCCTTGGTCCTCGAGGAACCGGCGGAAGATGGAGCAGATGCCCGAGTTGATGCGGAAAATGGACTGGGCAGTGGGTGTCCTCAGGAAGGCAATCCGGTTGGCGACACGGACACGGGTAGAGGCGAGTGACTCGACCTCGTGGGTCTCCTTGTTCTCTTCGACGTGGTCGATCGAGTGGACATCGATGGGAAGGTTTTCCTCAACTGGAACGACAGCATACATCTTGTCGATGAGCACCTCGGCATCGTGCACGCTGCAGCCCTTGACGGCCTCGGGTGGTCGTTGTAAGGTGCCCTCGACATGCACGATCCCTTCATTAACGAGATGTGTGGCCCAGCGCACAAAGTGCTCCGACACGGCTCCCTCGCGATATGTCAAGACACCTTGGACAGTGTCGATCTGGTCTCGGAAGACAATGAAAGCAAGCTTGGAGCTCAACGAGCGGACATGTTGGATGCGGGCTGTAAAGACAACCTGCTGTCCAATGTAGTCTGGGTTGCCGGCAATCTTTTGGAGTGACGACGTGTTGGCGAGCACCTCCTTGGGCTTGGTGCCGTATCTCTCGGCGATCTCGGGATCATCACTCTCGAGGGCCCTCTCCTCTTCTTCGACTCGTCTCGTGTGGAAGGACCGCCTCTCCTCTTCACGCTCGTCTTCTTTGATGAGACGGTCCTGAACCTTTTTCAGGCTTTTCTTGTGCCGGTCATCTTCGAGGTTCTCAATCTTGCCAATCTTGGGCTTGGTGATGTGGTTCTTAGCCGAAGCGTGACCGACAATGCGATTCAGGGCCAGAATCGGCTTCTTCAAAATGGCCGGCATGGTGCCGACTGGGATGTGTTGTGGTTGCGATTTGCTATGTGAGATGCGAATGGGTCAGGACAGCAACAGCGGCGGGGCAAGTGTTGATCGTCAAAGCCAAGCCTAAAAGCTCACTGCAACGCAGTAGGTAGGTACCAGAGGGGAGGAAGGATGATGGAGGAGACAAGAACAAGAATACGAGGTAAAGTCTCAGCAGTCGGGAAGGAGGCTTTGAAGAGTAAATTATGTCAACAGGAGTGAGAACGTGCCAAGGTCACAGGCTGGGCGGCAACAGGATTTTTGTTGGATTTTATTGTTGACGTTGGCGACTTCGGCTTGGTGGGAGAGTTCCCAGTGACGAAGGTTCCCGAATGTGCGCTCACAAATCACTGTGACTACTGCACATCTGGGCCGCACCTTGCAAGCCCCGTAAGCCCCAAACTGTAAGGTACCGGTATTGGGAGGCGTGTGGGTGTCGAGGTGTCAATGTGTGTCAAAGAGAAAACCTGTTGTTCCCGGAACTGTCGGCTTCGGCACATGCAAGACGCTGACTACCAATAATAAATGTGAACAACTGTAAAATCTGGTCCGCCATCGCCGATTTCCCGAGGAATTCTTTGGGCCCATGACCACGACAACGCCTGAAAGATATCACTAACATGCGTCGTGGAGCCTCAGAGCTTGGCCGGTTGCTGTGACTTGCGTCATCGTTCGTCTGGGACCCGGCGTGGTTCGCGACAGGAGCGGAGCACTTTCTCCGGCGGCGACGCGCATTGTGATTGTGAACGTCATGACGTCACTGGGCTGTTCAGGTGCCCCACCGCCTGCACAATGCTAAACGTCAAACGTCCATGATTGACATTCAAGGGCATGGCAGATAATGATGAAAATAAAACAACACTCCCTGTCTTTAAAATCGGATAAAAGAAGTCATTTAATAACTTGAAATGATGGCTTCATAAGGCATTTTATGCTTCACTGTGACCCTTCTGTCTTTGTGGTTCTGGACTTGGCAGGGTCGAAGGAAAACATGGCGCCCCGCTAAAGCAGCGGGAACCCCACCAATTCACGCTCCTGAAGCTTGTTTGCAGGTCCCCCCACCAAATATGCAATATCCGGGGTTGTCACGGGTGAGAACCCAAGCGCCTGGAAAGACTCGCTCATCGTTCACACGGGCGCGTGGTGTGACATCAATGGCTGCCACTGCAACTTGGCAGAAACTGCCAAACTGGACGCGAACAAATTGATGTGTTAATCTCAGCTGTTATAGGCATCAATTGACCAAGGTTGCAATCTCTCACAACGCATCCTTCGATTGTGAAACTTGGACCCTGTGGTATTGTCTCTGCCAGGCACAACTACGTAATCCCATTTTCCCTTGCATCGACCGCTTCTCCAAACACCACCAGACCATGCCCGGACAGGTCACTACCACTAACAAAAACATCAACAACACCAACGTCCGCAATAACACTGGTAACAGAAACACCAAACAACGAGTCGACAACCACAACCACGAACAAGACATGTCCAAGATCCCAACAGCAGACGGGATCCCAATCCCCCAAATCCTTGCAGGCCCGCCCTCGAACCCTGACCCTGACGATGCAAAGAAGCCCGAAAAGGCCAAAGACCTCACCAAAGAGTCGCCATCGCGCTTTTCTCTCAAGATCACGGCCGGGTTCTGGCGCTCGCTCCAATGCATCGGCATGTCGCTGCACTTTCTCGCCAACCCACGACCTCCAAACCCCACATTCACTCGATCCATTAAATCCACAATCTCGTACAAAAAGGGCAACATCCAGCTGCACTTTTACACACCCAAGAAATACAATGAGGGCAAGAAGGCAGGCAAGAAATACCCAGCAGTGGTCAACTTTCACGGCGGCGGCTTCACCCTAGGCAATGCGACCGACGACGCCCGTTTCGCTCGCTTCGTGCTCGAGAAATGCGACGCCATCTTTGTATCAGTCGACTACCGACTCGCTCCCGATTTTCCCTTCCCGATAGCGGTCGACGACGGCGCAGATGCCATCCTCTACCTCGTCAACAACGCCGACGAGTTCGGTATCGATCCCCAGCGCTTAGCGACTTCTGGCTTCTCCGCCGGCGGAAACATAGCCATCACCTCGCCCATGCGATTAACCTCGCACCTCAAGACCTTATCCTCGCCGCCCAGAGAGCACAAGATTAGAGCCATCGCGACCTGGTATCCTATAACAGATTATACCTTATCCCGTGCAGAACGTCGTGCTTCTTCCATTCGACCGGACCAAACCATCCCGCACACCTTGACACAGCTCTTTGACGCGGCATATCTCTTTCCTGCCGACTTGAATCTGGCCAATCCATTCTTGTCGCCCAGCAAGGCCTCTGACCAGGTTCTGAAGGAGTCTATCCCGGAGCATGTCATCTTTTACACATGTGAATGGGACATGTTGCTCAAGGAAGGGCAGGAGTTTGCTGATCGGCTGAAGAGCAAACCCATTGGCAAGAATGTGCGGTATAAAATGATCCCCGAGGTACCCCATGGCTGGGACAAGAGTCCTGATCCTGTCAGGCCGGCTGCCATGTCGGAGGAGTTGTATGGCGAGTGCTGTGCTGCCCTCAAGGAAATTCTGAAGGCGGATTAACTTGCATTGCTTGGGCTTCTGGAGTTGGGGGTTTCATGATTGGGATCTCAGGATACCTCTCCAGAAATGTCATGGAGACAGGATAATGTTTCATTCTTTGTATTTGTATTTTGTTTTGGGGACCATAGCAGGAGTTTGTGGCCACGGATACTGGAATGAGGATATGGGGAAAGTCTCTCCCAGAAAGATTTGTGGTGTTAAATTTCTTGAAAGGTTACCAACCATCTTAGAAAGGTTGAACCACGCGTGGACAGATGGTATAATACTGGTAGACAGGTAGATCTACAGATTTAATAGAGCTACATTCCACGAACCTTGCAACAAGAACCATAGCAGTTCCACGAGCCTCCCTGGTGTGAGTAGAGACACCTAGGATACCTTGCCCCTTGCGGCCATCTCGACATGTCCTCTCAATGAGCACGAAGCGCAGCTTTCTGCTTTGTAGATCCCAAGGCATAATTCACAATACAAAGATATCTGCGCACGTCCTGTTTCTCTTCGGGCTAGGCTTTCTCCACGAGCTATCTGAACAGTGTACATAACCCTTTCGAGATGGACAGTCAATTATGAATTAAGGACGGGTGATATGTACCTCGCAATGTCGTCCATCCACCCTTGTAGACAAAATCACATTCACCATGTCCAGCAAAATGTGTTGGAGATCAAATGTTGTATTAACCTCTGCAATCTACCATGATGACGTGCGATTTGTGCACCTAAAACTGTTACTCTAGTAGCAACTATTCCTTTATCTGGCCGTGCCCATTATGTGAAGGTTTTCTCTCCGTGTCTGTCTCAATGTCTGCCATTCAAGTCCATTAATTCCTCCACATGTCCCAAGATTTCACATCTGCTGCCGTGCTCTCATCCTCATCCTCATTTTTGTCTTTGTCTTTGTCTGCTCAGTCTTGACTCCATTCTTGCCGTTGCTGATTTCACACAGTCCAAAGTTAGCCTCGTCATTGCAATCTCCTGCAACGAGCCCAGATCCATCTCCCTTGTCAATCTAAGCCTCGATCAAAGAAGAATCGTGCTCTTCCAGACCCTCGCACCAATAGGCGACATCGGTCTTCTCCATACCATAGCTCTTCATCGTATCAGCGTTATACCAAACGCCCGAACGGTTCAGTCCACACTTGCTGGCAATGGCGTTCTGGGCACGGACAATCTCGTCGTGGTTGCAGGTTCTGTCGCTCTGGGCCCAGTTGCAGACGTAGACGCGGGTCTTGGCGTCGACTTTGGAGGACTTTGTCCAGCCGTGGATGGAGCCTTCGGAGGAGCAAAAGTTGCCCAGGTCGATTGCGGCGGTCTGAGCCTCGACATAGTCGACTGTGTTGTTTGTGCAGGTTATTGTGATGGACGAGTCTCCTTGTCTGGCGTCAACGCGACGGGCTGAGGGGCCGCTGGTGCGAATGTTGGCTCCGGGGAGAATGGTCAGGCCCATGGCGAGGTTGGCGAAGCCGAAGCTGATGATGGAGAGGGTGCTCGTGAACTTCATTTTGAGAATTGGGGTTGTTGGTTGGAGGTTTGTTTGAAGGGGCAGCAGATTCTCGATCGAGTGGTCGAGAGGAAGATGAAGATCTGGACGTTGTTCTGTTGACTGTTTGAGTGGTTTGAGTGGTTTGCCGAAGCAGAAGATGAAGCTCGAGTCTTGTAGAGAGTGAAGGCGAGGTTTGGAAGTTGATGGTGGTTGAGTTGCAGGAGGAATGGAGGACTCGAGGGGGGTGAAGGGTATAATATATAGAGGAGTAGACCCTCTCGGGAACAAGCTCGATCGGTGTGGAAGCCTCCGGGTCTCGGTCGAAGGAGCCACCTCACCGTGTTTGCTTCTTCGTCTGATGGGAAGGTACGGAAGCCACCGGCGGCCAATCTCCGAGTGGCTGTGTTGTTCACCGGTAGGTCTGGAAGTTGCCGGCGGAAGGCGGAAGGTGGAAATAAATAGCGGTGAGGAATGGGATGAGCGGGCGATAAGATACATGGACGGAGATTCTCAAATCTCCTTACAACTTTGGCGATCGAAGGTCTGTTGGGTGGACCATGGCCCACACATGGTCTGCGTAACACAAGTCCAAGTCAGGAAGGCTCTCTCAACTCCTCCACTGCTCGAAATGAACTCGAAATGAATGCCTCTGTGGTCAATCTTACACCATGCTTCTAGTCATGACTGGTCACACGTCCCTTGACAAACTTTGCCCCGTCTGATGAACTGTTGATGGAGGCGTGTAGACGTAGCAAATGCCCGTGAGGAATGGAAATGAGGCCCATCTTGTGTCCTCCAGATGAATGTACTCCAACAAGGCCAGGCGCCCCTCTGTTGATATGTGGGCGTTCTCAAACAATTACAACACTTAAGTTAGCCAAGGCAATGAAAGCCAAGTCCAAGAAAGGTCAATTGCGCAACCAAAGAGAACTGTCCGTCACACTCTCCTTTTTTGGTGATTGTTTGCTGGGTCTTCAACTTTTTTGGTGATTGTTTCTTGGGTGGTCAACTTTTTTTTTGCGTGTTTCTGGGGTTTCCTCTTGTCCTCGATCATGCTCGCCAAACTGAAAATTGAATGGTCAAAAGAAAAAGTGAATCCAACATGTCTCCTGATGGAGTGCTCCAGCCGCAATGTCGCTCAGCTAAGGAGCTGCCTCAGTCGGAGCTGCAGACGGTCTCAGCTTGACGTTGATGATATTCTCCCATGACTCTCTCGTCTTGGGGTCCCACTTGCCCCCCTTCTTGTCCTTGATGACATGCGCCTTCCAGTCGTCCTTCAAGGAAAGGCTGCCCCAGGGCAGGCTGAGCTTGTCGCGTCTCCAGGGTCTAAGAGCCCGCGCATGGACCGGGACGCCCGAGTCCAGCACAAGACGTGAGAGAACCCTCTGCTGCTCCTCAAACGCAAAGCGCTCATCGGGGGTCGCTCCACGCCGGACTGAAGTGTCCACCGTGATCTTCTCCAGTCTCTTGAACTTCTTCCAAGCGTGGCGAGACTCTGGCGCGTCACAGTGTCTGACGGCCGTCTGGGAGTTCATCGACCACAAGAACTGGTACGTCAACTCGCGCACCTGGTCAGCGCCAAGGCGCTTGCGGATCGTGTTCTGGAAGGCGAGCAGGTTGGCGGCGGCGTGCTTGTTCTTGCCGTTGCACTCGATGACCATGCGGCGGATGCAAGCGGCGTGCTTGCGAGGAATGCTGTTGAGCCACGACTTGTGGTGCTTCAGGGAGAGCTTGAACTCGTTGTGGCGGAACAGGAACGGCATGATCTCGCCCTTGATCACTTTCCTCGTGCGGTCGATGGGGGCAACGGCGAGGAGGAAATTCGAGAGCTTGCCGATGGGGAGGCCAATCCGGTAGGCCTGGTTGCGCTGGGGCACCCACGGCATGATGGCCCTTTTGGCCACAAGGACCTCGTGATAGATCATCTCTCTGATCTCGAGGGGCAGGTCGAAGAAGCCAGTCTTGGCTCTCGGGGCTGGGTCGGCAACGGCGACAACGGGACCGCTGTTGGTGATGTCGCTCGAATCGGCGGCACGAACGACATCAGCGGCCGAGTGAGGGAGGTCGGCACGGGCCACCTCTTCGTCCGCCGCCTCGACGAAGTAGGTGGTGTCATTGGCCCGAAGGCGCTTGACGGAGTGGGCGCCGACCTCAACACAGTCGTCACCGTCCTCGGCACCACGCTTCTGACCGCGAGCTTGGTCGATGGGGGCCTCGACGGCCGCAGGCGAGCTGGAAGCCACACGCGCCTTGGCCAGCTGGGTGCGCAGATAGACGACCTCGTCGCCACTTTTGCTGCTGCTGCTGGGGCTGCTGGTCGCACGTGGTGGACCAACCTGGCGGGGGCCGCCAAAGATACTCTCCGGAACAGCTGGGGTCGTCACTCCACCAGCATGTTCCGCCTCGACCTCGACTCTGGCACGCTTGGCGGCACGGGAAGAGGAAGAGGCAGAAGGCAGGGCGTCCTCCTCTGCCGAAGCATCGTCGGCCTTGCGCTTCTTGTCCTGGCCAGGGACGTCGGTACGGCCGGAGAGGTCGTCGATGGGGTCTCCAGTGGTGGCAGCCGGGCTGGTGGTGGCGGGGACGGGAGCCCCCAAAGACTCACGAGAGACGGAGCTGCCCATGGTCGACATGTTGGTGGTTATATCTGTGAAAAGTCAGTCAAACGTGTTTTGAAGGTTGAATGAGGTTTGATTGAACTCACAAGTCGCTTGTTCTCGCTGTGACCTGCTCTGATGAGCCAAGACGACGGAAGGTGAGAGAGGAGAGAAGAGGGGGTTGGCGGAAGCGGAAGAGAGATACGAGGCCTGAGTCAAGGGGGGAAAATAATGGCCGGAGCCGTAAATAAAATGGCCGAAGCCGAATAAGGGGCCGAAGCCGTAAGTAGCCCGAAGGCGAGAGAAAGCCCGGAGGCGACGAGAGGTAAAGCCCGGAGGCGGAAGGGGATAAGTCAAGCCCGGAGGCGACGGTTAAAAGAAGGGCCCGAAGGCGAAAGGTAGAGAGAGATAGGCCCGAAGGCAGAAAGCTGAAAGCAGGTAAATAAAGCCCGAAGGCGACGACGATAATACCCGAAGGCGAAGGCGAGAGGCAGAGGCAGCAGGAAAAGGCTGGTCGAGATGTCTTGGGTGCTGAGCAGACGCAAGAAATCGGAGATCGCTGAAAGGGCAACCAGAAAGGGAAAAAGAATAGGAAGAGGATTGGAATCGCGCAGAGGGGCAGGTATTTGTACGAGTTCGCGGAGGGGTCCCGTGCGCTGTTGCGGCGAGTTTGCACAATAGGATGGCAGCTCAATAGTGAGGGGCAGTGGACAATCGTAAGCTGGGACGTTGGGATGAATTTCTGTCGCAAGGTGCTGTTTGCCCTTGTTGCTCTACCATTCGGGCGGGGAAGGGCCAGGAAGTGGGTGGTTGAGCGGTCACGGAACTCTCATCTGATGTTGCTGTTGAGCAGCCTTTTTGCTGCGAACCCCTCGTCGAGGGGGGCAGCAGGGCGGTGAGGTGCTATTCCAGCAAATTTCATCCCGTGTCTTTCGCTGATCCATGGTCTGTCCAAAGCCCTGTGAATGGCAGAGTTGAGCAGTTGCTAACGAGGAACCGGTTTCTGAAGTATTGTCACTTCGAATGGAATGGTCTTTCTGGCTGGTGCTAGATCGTGTTGTGTTGATGTTTGAGTTGAGCCTTGTGACTAAGGTGGTACTAAGAATACAGCTCTGTGGGAGGAAATGTGATTGTGTTAGCTTTTGGCCATGATGATCATTGCTTTGTAGATGAGTTGCCTTGTCTATAAAGTCTTGCAAGGCTATAAGCAGACTTGCTGTGTGTACACCTCCTTCAACAACAGATAGGTCTCTATGACTCAGTGTCAGTGTAAATGTTACTAGAGATACATGTGTTATACAGATACATCTGAATGTACAAGCAGATCATTGGACCTCTCGACTCTTACCTATGTGTGGTTTCCCAGTATAAAGACGATTAGAATTCTTGCGGTTACCATTATCAGCATCCAGCCCGGCAGGCGAAAGTGGTCACAAGTTCAGAATGAAGAAAGAGGTCTATTCATATCACCTGTAATCCAGGCTAATGGATCTATATAGTATATTATGGAGTGACAGGCATGTTACTTCAGCCGGTCCAGCTGCAAAACTTCCGGATTCTGAGAATCTGTTGCGGGCTAAATTCGCCCCAGGCTCAACTGGCTGTATCGTCCTTCTGGGACTTCGCCGAACATTCGAGCTCATGTTTCTGGTGTACCATTGTGTCAAGGCAACATGTTTTGTCTATATACTAAGAAAGACAACGGCAATGGACTTGCTACTGGCTGCTTGTAGCAACAATGGTCGCTTGTTTTCATTCCGCCGAAAATTGGGAACAATACAAGACCAGGAAGAAGCAAATGACTATGACATGTTCTTCCTATGACTAGATGCCTAAGCTGGACCCGTCAGCCGACACAGTGGTCGACCATTTTCCAAGACATTATCATTACACGAGAGTTGAGAATCCTGGATACATGTCAAGGCGCTGCCACCTAAGATAATCATAATCATCAGTCAAAGTCCAAGAGCTGTAAAGTAGTCTGTTCACTTACATCCAGCCGTATTGGCGGGGACGCATTTGCCTTGCACCCCATTGACCTGGCAAACATCCTGCTTCTTGCTCGTGTTGGGGACACAGCAGGCCCCGTTGGCAATTGGTCTTCCTTGGTTGACGTTCTGCCGCTCGAGGAGGAGGAGAGATCGCCGTGAGAATTGTGTCATGCCGGTCTGCTCTATTGCCAAACCATTGCCAAGGGAGAGCATGGTGGCGGCCAACATCGCTGAGAGGGTGAGTTTCATCTTGGATGCTGAGCTGTTTGGTCTGATGTTTTCCTGTGGAGTGTGGACGAAGAATCGTGTTTGAAAGAAATGGCTAGAAATTAAATGTTTTGGGACAAGTATCCAGTACAATGTGATGAAAAAAGCCGGCCAGCGGTGGAAAGAACTCGATATGCGCAGAACAATTTTAGGAACTTGCAAAAGATTCCAAGACAAGATCTCACCAATAAAGCAAGAGGGTGTGCCAGCAGTTATACGTATCTTCCATCCTCTCACAAATTCCCACAGGCATGCGGCTCCCACGGCAGATAGTGGACAGGATCACAGACGTTGAAGGTGGCGCTGTGCCTCAGCCCCCTGCCCATTCCGCTCGGTACCCCGTGGTCGGGATCACTTGTCATGGAAATTCACAGGGATAGGGGTTTCAGAGGATTGACGGCGCAGACGCCAAACCGAGGCCAGGGTAGATGATCCCCAGATCTGTGTACATCAACGGTCTGGAACTTTTCGAATTGTCAGACGTGGAGCGTCGGAGGCATGGCAACGTTGCTTGCAATGTCGCGACCTCAATGGCTGTGAAATGCTGTGTTGGACCTCTGACGTGCCCGAGATCCACCGATTGCCGAGGCATCCGCCAGGGGTAAGTAAATCAGATGAAGAGGTAAGTGCTCCGAGCTGGTAGGTAAGGCCAAATCTTGCCCGAATTCTATGCAGAGCTATTCTTCGTATTCCAAAACTCCTTCCTAAGGCCCAGATCGTTTAGAATCTGGCCAGATAGTTATAAAGGGGGTGTTTTTATTGGGGTTGCCACACGTGACTTGACACACATTGGCTCCCGAAGCCGACAGCGAAATGAGGGGTTTTCTCTCCTCCTGCATCTCGTCTCTGTGATCAGTATCGTCACGTTTCACACAGTCAAGGCGTGTCTTCTCCCTCCCTCCATCCCTCTGTACCCAAGTCATCACATACAATCGTACATAGACTTTCAATCTACAGACAATTTTGCCTCCCTGCTTAAGGGAGCGCGCACGGGGCACATCTGACGCCCCCGCTCATAAGACCGGGAGCGCCAGGTGACCCGTTGTGGCCAAACTACACTACTCTATCCTCTGCTCTTGAATGCGTGAGGTCACCAATAAAGTATCCTTTGGCGGACTATGTGGCGCGTCACTAGCCCCTGCACGTCCGTTACGCCATTGAAGGCCGCTCGAACTGGGTGTTGATTGAACGGTTTTTATACACAACGCTCCAGTCCAGACCGCCGTCAGATGCTATTGAGGCTAGCTTGAGCGGGAGCTATCTAGGCTGGATCAACTTGATTACAGGTGGCGATGTCGAGAAAGAAATACTCATGACCACACACCCACTGTACTACGCCTCGTCATTCGGTTACGGAGGCCTCGTAGAGGTGATGCTGAAATACGACAAATCCGCGATTGCCAATATTGACGCTCCCGGCGGTCGAGCTGGGTCCACGGCTCTCCTGATAGCTTGCTTTCGATGCCACCTTGAGGCCGCCACTCTGTTGGTCGAGACTGGAGCTAACCCTATCACTCTGGACGGGACATTTGTGAGAATTATGGCCGAAGATGACGAGGCGATGTACGGCTTGCCGTCTCTTTGGTGGCCTGTGGAGAATGGCCCCGAATGTGATTGCTTGGCCCGCCAGATGGTTGAGCTGTGGGCGCCTCCTGGCTTGGGTGTTCAGGAGGTTTTGAAAGACATCGTGGGAGAGAGAACAGTATCCCTAAGGTCGGCATATGGCAAAGGGAAACAAGAGACAGACGAGGACGAACTGGCTGATGATGATCATCTATATGAAGAGATCCATGATGGCACACGGATTCATCACATTCCTATCAGCGGTGTTTCTATCCGCGGAGGTCCGCCCAAGAATTGGGAAGATCAACCGCCGGAAATATCTTGGCAAATGGCAACAAGGCCTCAGCCGTATGGATTCAGGACTCCATCTTTACACCGCGCGCCTGAATCGGTCTTATAGGTGGACTGGAGGAAGCGGGGAGCGGGATGTTGATGAAATGGACACGGGCTCGGGTGGTATCCGAAGCTGACCGACAGAGACCCTTGCAGGAAAAAACATTAGCCTCAATCAGGCTTTGAGGCCTGGCCCGACAGCTTGATCTTGGCAGGCAGGAGGATCATGACCTAGAAACCTCCTTTTGGGCATAAACATACAACCGTCAACAATGCCGACCTGGTTACACAAAGTCGCGGGCTGCTGCAAAAGTTCTTGTTTTCCTTGGCTATGGCATATTGGCGAGAGTATAAGAGCTGGACATGATCCTTGTGCGGGAGACATACAGTGTATGTGTGACAGTGTGTTGAGTTCCGAACCAGTTCTAACTTGTCCTAGAAAAGTCGTCAAGAATTGTTATATCGGATTGCATTTCTAACGCCACAAAACACCATGACTATCGCCTTCGCCTTCATCCCCTTCCTTCTGCCCAGTGCCTCGGCCCTGACAGTTGCCGCCGTGTCCTCCATCATCGAAGCCACTCCCCTAGTCGTCACCTTACAGGATTATTACCAGCCCAACTCGTACACATAAATCAACTCCCTCCCCGTGGTGGGAACCATCCCCAACGTAGATCTCTACGCCGGCTCCGAAGTGCACGTGCTAGAAGACGCGCCGGCGAACCCAGACCTGCGCATTCTCAGCACGGTAGTCGAGTTCTCCTACTGCATCGTAGCCGACAAGCGCAAGGGTATCCTCCAGCAGTCCGACCTCCGGGGTAAGCGCATCGGTGTTGTTGTAAATGTGACATCCGAGTACTTTGCCTACCGGTACCTGCGCGAGGCGGTGGGCCTCAAATCGTCCGAATATACTTTTGTCAAGAACGGCGAGCTGTGTTACTCGCTTCCATGTGGCAACGGGACGTACCCGGCCATGCTGGCCAGCGGGGAAGTCGACGCCTTTACTGTGTTTGAGCCGACCACCACGGTAGGCGGGATGGCTATTGGTGAAGAGAACGCAATCTACTTTCGCAACGATACCCTTTATCGAAAATTGAACATCTTGTATACGACCAAGGATAGACTCGATAACGCGACGTCAAGAGCAGAAATTGTGGACTTCTTGAGGAAATTGGGAAAGACACACGAGGTGTTTACCAATGAGCCGGAGAAGGCCTGGCCTAGGGTGGCGAACATTACGGGCACCGGGAGCGCGGCGAATATTACGGGCACGGGAAGCGCGTCGGGTTATGTAGCCACTGAGGAGGTCATGAGAAAGTTTTGGCCGCTTACCAAGTAGGCGAGGGGGATACCGGCTGATATGGTTGATCTGATGGCAGAGGAGGATAAGTGGGTTGCTATGCGGGACCCGAGGGGACGGACGCCGATGACTAGGGAGATGATTCAAGGTCTGGTTGATGATGGGCCTTTGAGGGAGGCCCTTGCTTTGGATGCCAAGGTCTAGGTACAACAGCCATATGTGCTGCCCGAATCTTGCCCTCAGCCATTTCCTAATTCGTGAGTGGGCCGGTGCTGATGCTGCTTTAACATGTGCAGTGGGTGTGCTGGTGGTGGCGGTGCTTCTGGAGCCTTATTCTGCCA
>MU858178.1:0-108588 GCA_033297075.1 Rhypophila decipiens
AGATAATGGCGGATTTGGATGAACCGAATGTAGTTAGCGTGCATAGGCCCTTTAGGCTCAGTGCCTCCGGGCGAAATAAATTCCATCCATCCATGATTGGATGGGAAACTTCTGGCGTCTGCTGCGGCTGTGGCATTTCAGTGAATTCTCAATCCTAGCATGCCTGCCCTTAAGTTCCCCGCCCCTCTTTTGCATCTTTCCAAACAATTTCCCCAACTCTGCTCATTCTCCTTGCTTACCCAAACGCAAAAATGTCTGGATTCGAGGTAGTGGGTCTCATCACGAGTATTATTACCATCACCGAAACTCTGGTGAAGGTGTACAAATGCCTCAAAGACATTGAGGACCTACCTCGAGAGTTTCAGGATGTGGGAAATCGTCTCCCACTTCTGGGACAATCACTCCACGCCGCCAAGTCCGGAGCTGGGAGTATTACGTCCGACGGGGAGGCCGACGCCCTTCATACCCTCTTAGTAAGTTGCGAGAAGAAAACCGAGCAGCTGCTGGAGATTTTCGAAAAGATAAGAGACAATGCGACGGAAAGATCGGTCAAGGCAGCTTACAAGAAGCTGGACCTCCGGCTGGGGAAGGCGAGCCGGGTTCAGACGCTGATGGACGAAATCCTCAAGGACGTGCAGGTCCTCGCGGCCCATCGCGCATTCAAGCCAGCCCTCCGCGCACAGGTATCAGCTCTGGGCGAGGCCCGGAAGACCCTGGTTCTGGTGGAGAGGCAGGAGAGGATTAAGGCGATGCTCAAGAAACTCGAATACAAGGATCTTAATGAGCGGAAAGACAGAAATCCAGAACGAATCGAGGGTACATGCCACTGGTTCGTGACGCACCCGATCTTTCGCGACTGGAGAGAAAGCCAAGCGTCAAGACTGCTTTGGGTATCCGCCAACCCCGGGTGCGGGAAGTCGGTGCTGGCAAGGTACCTCGTCGATAAGGTCCTCCCGACCAGTGCGGGTGGTAGAACCACGTGCTACTTCTTCTTTAAGGACTCTCCGGACCAGAAGAGCGTGACCATTGCTCTTCGTTCCATTCTGCATCAATTCTTTCAACAAAAGCCCAATCTGCTCTCGGATGACATTCTGGACCGGAACGACGATGATAAGGATTTTGCAACTTCATTTCGCGCCCTTTGGGACGTCCTCACAGCGGCGGCGGAAGACGAGACGGCGGGTGACATCGTCTGTATTCTTGACGCCATAGACGAATGCGAGAGAAGCGGGTGGACCCAGCTCGCTCGATCGCTGTGCAAGTTCTATAGCACCGTAAAGACTGGTAGTTCCCGGTTGAAGTTCCTCCTTACTAGCCGGCCATATGTCGAAATCGGGCAGGACTTCCAGCCATTGGAAATCCCAGACCTACCTACCATCCACCTTACTGGGGAGGGCGATGCAGCGATGAAGCTGATTTCTCGAGAAATCGATATTTTCATTGTCGCCAGAACCAAAGCACTTCAAGCGAGACTGAAACTGGAGCCAGACGAATTAACATTCCTACAAGAGAAGCTCACTAGCAATCCCAACCGCACCTACCTATGGGTCCATCTTACCCTAGACCTCATAAAGAGACACATCATCATCGACAAGGCCGGGATACGCAAGGCGACATCTCACCTTCCCCGGGAAGTCTACGAGGCGTACGAGCAGCTTCTCGCGCGCAGTCCCGATCGCACGGAAGCCAAGAAGCTACTGCATATGATCGTGGCGGCCGAGCGACCCCTGACACTACGAGAGATGGCTCTGGCGTCGGCTGTGGGGGCTCATGGTTCGTACGATGCGCTGAAGCACGAGCTGCTCGGCCCGGAGCGGTTTCGCGACCACTTACTGCACCTCTGTGGTCTCTTGGTGATAATCGAGGACTCTAAAATCTACCTGCTTCATCAGACGGCCAAGGAGTTCCTAGTACGGCCAGAGTCGGGGGATGTTCCCGGCGATGGCAGCAGCGGCAAGAAATTTGAATGGAAACACTCGCTTCGACTGCGGGATTCGCACCGCATCCTCGCCGACGTCTGCATCCGACATTTGTACTTCAGCGAGTTTGAGACCCAGCCACTTGACGAAAACACACCAGTGGCGCAGTATGTAGATGGCCACCTGTTCCTTGGCTACTCTGCCCGGTACTGGACGACGCACTTCCGCGAAGCACACATCAACAGCAATGCAATTATCCAATCAGCGCTTGGACTCTGCGATGCGAATTCGAAGCGTTGCCAGACATGGTTGAGAGTGTATTGGGGGAGTACTAATATGGAATTTCCGGCCAAGTTCACCAGCCTCATGATTGGATCTTACTTCGGAATTGCCGCGGCGGTTAGTGTTCTGCTCAAAGTGGACAACATCGACCTAAACGCCAGAGACGACACGTATGGGCGGACGGCGCTTTCTTGGGCTGCAGGCAACGGGCTCCCAGGTGTGTGCAAGCTATTGATCAAAGGTAGCGGGAACCGCTTCAAGGGTTATTTCAAACAGATTTTGAAGCTGGGAGCTGAAGTCGACTTACTGGACTGGCATCGGCGAACAGCGCTGTCATATGCAGTCTGGAACGGACACAAGGCAGTGGTCGAACTCTTGGTAAAAAATAGAGCGCAGGTCAGCGTAGAAGACCAAAATGGGGGAACGCCGCTATCCTATGCAGTTTGCAACGGACGCGAAGATATCATCCAGCTGCTGCTCAAGGGGGACACTAAAGTGGACTCGGAGGACATGATCAGGAGGCTACTAGTATCCGGCGCTAGAAACGGGGATATGGCTGTCGTTCAGCTACTGCTTGAAAAGAATGCCGACCTCGAGACGAAGGATACTGAATATGGCCGGACACCGCTCAGCTGGGCTGCTAGGAACGGCCACGAGGCCGTTGTCAAGGTTCTTCTTGAAAAGAATGCCGACCTCGAGACGAAGGATACGAAATATGGCCGGACACCGCTCAGCTGGGCTGCTGAGAACGGCCACGAGGCCGTTGTCAAGGTTCTTCTTGAAAAGAATGCCGACCTCGAGACGAAGGATACGAAATTTGGCCGAACACCGCTCAGCTGGGCTGCTGAGAACGGCCACGAGGCCGTTGTCAAGGTTCTTCTTGAAAAGAATGCCGACCTCGGGACGAAGGATACTGAATATGGCCGGACACCGCTCAGCTGGGCTGCTAAGAACGGCCACGAGGCCGTTGTCAAGGTTCTTCAATGCCTGCAAACGCTTGAAGGGCATAGCGGCTGGGTTCGGTCAGTTGCCTTCTCCCCAGATGGCCAGCGGCTGGCATCGGGTTCAGACGATGGGACCATCAAGATCTGGGATCCCGCCTCCGGCCAATGCCTGCAAACGCTTGAAGGGCATAGCGACTGGGTTCCGTCAGTTGCCTTCTCCCCAGATGGCCAGCGGCTGGCATCGGGTTCAGGCGATAGGACCATCAAGATCTGGGATCCCGCCTCCGGCCAATGCCTACAAACGCTTGAAGGGCATAGCGACTCGGTTGTTTGGTCAGTTGCCTTCTCCCCAGATGGCCAGCGGCTGGCATCGGGTTCAGGCGATAGGACCATCAAGATCTGGGATCCCGCCGTTGTCAAGGTTCTTCTTGAAAAGAATGCCAAGCCTCGGGATCTATAGATTAGGTGCAGTTCAAAACGTCAAAAGTTATCATGATTCAATTGGTATTTAAGTTAAGGTAAATACTCTCTATAAGGATTAAGGCCTGGATAACTTTCAACTTATAAACTCTTCTCTATATTTATTCTATCTTTGTAAAATAAGGGGTTCGGGGGAACGGGCGAATATATATTCGCTGATTTCATTCCAGAATCTTCTATGATACGTAATGTGGCTTTTAAAAACCATCACGCAGTGGCAAAAGCTCTGCTTCCGGATTTGTCATCAATGGTCACCTGTTTGTGGTGCGGTCGGTCAAATAGGGTCACTGACAATCAAATAGGGTCACTGACAACACACCCTTTTGTTTTTCGATGCTCTCTAGTGTCATGACCTGCACGGCATGAAGAGCAGGGATGCCTGAGGACGTCATAAAGTGGAAATAGGAACAGGCCAATCAGAGGAGGCCCGAAGTGCTCATGGCCCGAAGGACAAAGTGTCAGAATATTCCTTGTCATTCGGAAGGGATTGGTTATCAGAAGGAACTCTCTGGAAATGACTGGAAATATTGGTAATAATCTTTGTCACCGGTTTCGTCATATTTGCCACCAGTATTGCCACTATGTATAATTATAAGAGATACTCTCTGGCTTCGCCAGAGAGCGAGACAGAATTTCCAAAAGAAAAAAAAAGAAAAATGATATTTTTGAGGAGAAGTGCGATATTCTGACACAAAGGTTCGGGCCTGGGGGAGCTTGGGCCCAGACGGACCAATCAGAGAAGGCCCGAGGCGTTCATGGCCCGGGAGAAAAGGGCTCGGGCCTAGAGAGGCTCGGGCCCAGAGAGGCTCGGGCCCAGCAAAACAGTACATAGGTACACGATCACTACTAGAAGATAGTTTCCTATATAGTAGGGGGATGCAGGGCATCCCCCGTACGAGGATTCTTGGACTCCTCACGCAGCAACTCAAGTTCATTGTCTACTATCTTGTTCAATCTACAAGCTCTTAGCAGAGCAATCTGATCAGTGACAGTAACTGTCATATGGAGAGGGGTGCCTGTCAGGAAAGAAGATTCGAGCAATGGTCAGAATCATGGATTTGTAACTAGTTGCCACAGACGTGCGCGGCTTGCCACCATCATAGCTATAAAGAAGGCTCTCTGCTTTGCCAGAGAGCGGATGGAAAACAGAAGCACACAGTTAAAAAAAACTCCCAATAAAATCGACAGAATCCAGCGTGCAGCACTTCTGACAGTAACCAGCATACTTACCACGTACAACCTCCCTCTCACTCTGTCAACCCCCGTTAGGCGTCCCGCCTTACAGTCTGTAATCCTCTTGGATATCAGGTTGTAACACTACACCAGCTCCGTCAAGGTTGACAATGTCTTGTGTACTGCACAAGCATACACTACTGTACAAGCACGTGCAATATGCCACCAGGAAGTTTATCATGTTGCAATATGGAGCTGCAAACCATGCATGATAAACTTTGCGTGTTATCAAACTTTGCAGGCATTATTGCGGGCTATTGTGTGCTGCAAAAGGTGGATACAAGCCATGGAAGTGCCCAGAGTCGGATTCACACTTAAATAGCTTTCTTTCCTCCTTCGCACAGTAATTTTCTTTCTTCTCCTCAAGGACAAAAAGTAAGCAAGACACTTCGGTACTCAACAAGAAGAAATTCAACCATACAACACACAGCATTACTGTGAACTCCTTATATTGTTGAATTTATTGTGCATAGTCACTGTCTCTTGCCCCTTATTTACTTCCCTTAGCCCCTGGCTATCGTATCCAACCGCAGTACAGGTAACCACTCCTTCCACTACGCCAGTTTGTGGTGCACAGTCACTACAACACTCCTTACAGTTCCATCTTCGAGCTGTCTGGAGTCCCGCAGTTCAACAGGAGTGTACCTAGTGAAGGCAGGTCTTGGCGGGAAATTTGACTCCGAAATCGGCGATACAGGCGCCTAGATTTGGAGTCACGACCTCCAGAAATGGAGGTGAATTTCCCAGAAACTCATACTTGAGATGTAATATAGACTTTTGAGTTCTTCTTGCAATCGCGAGGACGATCGACAGATAGGGTTCATCTCTGAGGAAGTAGTAGCACTTGAGAAGATGGTGCAACAACAGCAAGAGGTATTCTCCGCTTTGAAGACTCTTTACGAGTTAGACATAGGCAAGAGCATCAGGGAGGAATCAGATACAAAAGCACGCGCGGCCACCCCATATGGAGAGTCGGGAGCATCAGTGCCACTCCACCGAACAGGGCCTGGGTCACCTTCAGCTCCGATGATTATCCGGGAACGTACATCACCGAACTACTACTCCCACTCCCGCTCCCGCCCCCGCTCTCATTCCTACGGCCGCTACGACAGCAACATTGATCAAGTTGACCCGGATTTGACTTTCTACGATGACGTGCTTGTCAAGGCTGAACTCTCTTCTTCCGATAGTCTCGCCAAAATTCCTTCCACCGACCGGGGTGGCTACCGCACCTTGCTACTCGCCGAAGCGCTCCAGCACACACGACAGGCCGGCGACGAGTACCAGTACCTTCGAATGCTGGCCACTCGTCTAGAGCGCAGGAACCGCGACATGCTGGATACGACCAAGTTCCGCCAGGAAAACGCCATCTATGCGTTTACAATCGTGACGATTGTGTTCTTACCGTTGAGCGCGGTGGCGAGCATCTTCGGTATGAACACCTCCGACATAAGAGATATGGATGGAGGACAATGGATATACTGGGCGACGGCCGTGCCGGTTACGGCTGTGACCGTGCTGCTTGGGCTGCTGTGGACAGGCGAGTTGAGTAACCTTGGAGCGTGGCTCGGGGAGGCTCTGTTGAGATTGGCCGGGCGCAAGGGGGGAGTGAACAAGGGGATCGCCGAAAAAGGAGGGAGGTGGAGGTTGTGGTTCGGCGAGGGGACGGGATCAGGATTGAGAGAGAGAGAGACTATGATGACAGGTATTACTAACCACAATGTTTCATTCCTGGATGGGACGAACACCGGGCCACGAGTGCTGGGCATCATAAAAGAAATCTACAACTTGAAGGTGAGGACCAGGAACAAAATAATGAAGGCCCCCTAGCTCTCTTCTGTCCTTTTGTCCATGAAATCTATATATAACAGTATGACAACCCCGGTGGTATGATGGTATCCTAGTAGTTTACATTCCAATTCCCATTCGACCTACCCACACTTCTTTATCACCTTATCATCCTCGTAGATTTGGTGGGTACACAGCGTTTGCCAACTTGAATGTGTCTCAGACTCCCCGTACTAATTATAACGAGACCTTTCATCACAAAAAAGGAAAGAAAAAGTTTAGAAGGGCTAGGGCCAAAGAACCTGACATTTTCCAACTGGGGGTCCAACGAATTGCGTATCTATCCAATTCCACTGTCTCTTTCATCTCCTCAAACCGCCATGGAAAAGGAAAGAATACAGAAAATACAGACCGCAAATTACAAAGGAAACGAAAGGCATTCATACCCCGTTCCTCCAACATAAAACCAGCAGCTCCCACGACTAATCAGCGGCGACTAGCAGCATAGCTCATGAAAAGAATTCTAGCAAAGTTCCGAATAAAGAATGGCCTTGTAGTTGGTCGATTGTGAGGATAGCTATCGTCTTTGTTCCCGTGAAAGAGATAATGAAGATCCCAAATGGAGACTTGTTTCTCCGCTGTTCTTATAAGTAGCCTCACATGAAGGAGCGCCGGGCTTGCTCATTGTTTGTGCCACGCCAGCTGAACCAGATCTGCGCCGGTACAAGAGCTGCTTCAACTGGGAAGACACCTCCAAATGACCCTTGGAGTATGCTCCCTCCATGGCACACGCAATAACATGCTCGCGTGTTTCAAGCTGCATCAGCAGAAAAACCACATCCAGTGCGCCCCCTTGGGCGGCCGCTACTAATGGTGATTCGAGAATGTTATCGATCTCAGGCTCCACAACTGCGCCGGCCGCGAGCAGGAGAAGGATGATTGGAAGATTACCCTTCGAAGCTGCCGCAGAAAGCGCAGGCCTCGCTGCAGGATTACTGGGGTTGACGTTCGCGTTCCAGTCGAGCAGCAACTTGACTAGGTCCAGGTTTCCAGTTTTACACGCTAGGGCAAGTACATCTCGGGTCGGCTTCGCGCCGCCTTTAAGAAGCACTTGGAGGATATCGTTTATGGACGGCCGAACCATACTTGCTTTTACCACAATGACGTGAAGGAGAGTACCGCCGCTGGGTAGGCGTAGCCACCGAAAATGATGTGAGTGCTCGCACCGCGAGCATGGAGACACCACTTCATTGGGATCAGCACCATACTCCAACAACAACTTCATAATCTTTGCCCCCGCTGTGACCTGAAGAGTAGAAATACAACAGAGGGTTCCCCTGCGATTCGGATCCACCCCAGTCTTTAAAAGAGTCTTCACTATACGCGTGTGTGGAAGAAGGAAGTCTCTGGAGTAGTTCCCGCCAGGGTACAAATGTCGCCATTCAGGGTAAACTTGGATTGTATGGCAAGCAAGTTGGAGAGCTGTGAAAGGATACTCCGAATCGTATCTTGTTATCTTAGTCTCGACACCCATGGAGACCAATCTTTCGACTGTAGCACAGTCGGCTACCCGTATTGCGGCTCGGAGAGGAGTATCGCTTAGCGGATCTCCTCCACGTGCATTTATATCAATATGCACTCCGAACACCCGGTCCAGAACTTCAGACTGAGGCTGGAGTGAAATAAAATAGGACAACGGGTGTTGGCTGGTTCCGACGCTTCCAGAACATCGTAAAGAGGAGGCTTCTGCAGCAGAGATTAACGGTACATCTCGCTCACAGAGCCACTCAAGAATGTTCCTGTCTTCCAGACGGTTCTCATCGGTCTGAATCCTGGTTTTCGGATTGTTTTTCATGGGAGACTTAGTCTGCATCCGAGGCAGCAGAAGGCCATAGACTGATGTCAAACCGTGGGCGAGTAACCCTTTCTCAAGCAGCCACAACAGCTGCTTCCCCGCCACCCAATGCTGTTGGGACCAATATCTTGGATGACAAGTTGAGATGTCGGCACCCCTTCGGACGAGATCTTCCAGCACACTGGGGCTCGCCGGTAATGATCCGCTCATAACCCATGTAAGTGGGAAGTCCTCGCATGAAGACCCAGCCGACAAGAAAAGGACCGAGTAGCGCTGGTTACAATAATGCACCTCTGCATTGACACTCATGTTGAATGGGGATTGGAGAAGGAAATCAACGACCGCCAAATTGTTGAATCGAACGGCAAGGGCCATCATCACGACCATATCAATAGTCTCCCTTATGATAGGGTGTTGCAAAATATATTGCCACATTTCTTGATGCAGATTTTTGAGACAGGCATGGATGAGATACCTTCTGAAAATCGTCCATAGAGGATCCGACAGGATTAAAGTGGCGATCTCCTCGGATTCCGCAGTCGACGGAGAGTCCTGAAAGACGTGTTCGACAAACTTTATGATTATCGCACTCCGGGGCTCTGAAGTGAGTGAAGATTTGTTTTCGAAATCGTGGAAATGCCAGACAAAGCTAGGGTCTCTTCCAAATTTCGCCTTCATCATAATGGAACAAGACTTGACATCCATTTTTGTCAAGGATGAAGATAGTGCATGATTTTGGATCGATAGCCGCTCATGTTCATCGATTGGATCAGGAGCAGATGCCAGGTAGTGTGATAACGCCTTGGACCCGTCCATCGCCGCCATTATAGTGCCAGATACCGTCATACATGACTCGGACATCTTGTATGGCAGGAAGAGCTCGATAACCTCAGTGTCACCGGAGAGCCAGGCCACGTCCAACAAGTTGAGGTGGTGTCCAGTTCTGACTGCTACTGGGTCGAAGCCCTTAGAAAGGGTATAAACATCGGTTCCAGCGGCGAGCAAGAGCGAGAGTATATGAAGAAGCCTCTCTCTATCTTGGTTGCTTTCTTTGACTCTCCGTATTACATGCTCCACTGCATACTCGGCGGATTTGGTCGTATACGAATTGACACCGGTTCCAAGGATGAGTTTAACGACTTCCACGCTACCTCTCACCGCCGCTGCAGCAAGTGGACTGTAAAGGTTATGAATAATGTGCAGTTTGGGTCCTTGTCTTGCATAAAATACATGTTCTAGGGTCAGTGATGCCCCATTTTGAATTAAGGTCGTGCAGAGGTCCGTGATACCAAACCAGGCCGCCAGGCAGAGGAGCTTCGAGGGTGTCTCGGGATGGAAAGAAGCTGTCTTATTCTTGAGCCAAATCTCTGCAAGAACGTGGAATAATTCTTGATCATCGTTGATGATAGTCCAATTCAAAATTTGTCTCCGTGTGGCTCGTACAGTTGGGCAGTCAATACTGAGGAGCAATGCAAGTAGCGGTGTTGGAATTTGGCGGAAAGTCTCGTCCATCAGTGTGCTACTAACTAGGGTTGGTTTGTTGGAAAGATGATGAAGAATGATGGTGAGAGCATGGAATGGATTCCTGAATGTCGAGAGTTGACATTCATAATGAGCAGCGCCAGGGTGCGATGATAAAAGTCCATTGTTGGATGAGAAGTGAGGCAATAAACCGAGGTTGACAGCGTCCATGTGGACCATGTATTCAATGTCCTCTACTGATCTGAGGCTATCAGCTCCCCAGCCTGCGCCAGGATTGGCATCTTGTGCAAAGGCGGAGTAAGTGGCGTGATTATCTGGCAGTGATTCATCGTCAGTAGCCTGATCGCAATGTTCAAAACCTCTTAAGAGACTGACGTACAGTGTGCTCGAAGTATGGTCTGAAGCATTATGATGGGGAGTTCATCCATCAAAGGTGCCCACAGATCAGCGAATCGTCTGTCCAGTATCGGCGAACTGAATTGGACAAAATGCGGCATGTTGTGGTCCGATCTAAGGAGCGAAAAGATTTGATTGACGAGTATGTTGGGATGTTTGACAAGGTTTCTGGGTGCCGGTGAGCGAGATCTCGTTGGCAGTAGCCGCAGCTCTCCCCTTGGAGGATGCGAAGGTGATTCTGTCGGAATCGTAGCATGCAGTACTGGAGGCAATTGACCGTGATGCCCACTGAGAGTCACAGACTTCGAGATCGATCTAGTGGGAATTGGAGATTGGCTGCGACTTGAGAGGTGCATGGTGATCTCAGAAATGGGTACAATGACCACGTCCGCAGGGAGCTTTGCATCGTCTGCACGAAAGGAAACCGGTTAACAACTGCCTCCTGAAACACTCGAAATCGCCCGATATAATTGATTTGTTGTGACAAGACTGACCTCTTATTGTTCGGTTTCTGTATCGCGTGACATATCTCCTCACTTTATCATCAGATATGCGCACCCCGCAAAGCAAAACAGCATATCGACCACGGCGAGACTTCAAATCCCGCCCGATGAATGCCCAGTCTTCGGGCTTGAGGTTCTTTCTCAGTTTTAGCTCATCGCGAAGCTTGGCTTCGTAGGTAGATAGTCTGCCAGTGTGCAGAATAAGAGTTAGTATATTAGGAAACACCCATCTTAAAAACTGTCGATCGAATACTCACGGTGTCCGAGGAAAGTTGTGATCGCGCTCCGCGATCACCTTGACATCCTTCAGCTGATTGTCGTCCTCAAGGTACAGACGGTGGAACAAATGTCTGTGCTGCTGCCAGATGGAATTCGAATTTCGAGACATTATATGATGTTCTGCTGTAAATCTTCTGGTTCTTTGGAGAGTTTGCGCGCGTTGGAAGAGTACAAGGGTAGATTCTGGCAAGATTGTTTGCTGAGACAAAGCCGGTTGCTCAAGGAAAGAGGTCGGGGGACGAGAGCAAATCCTCAGTCGGTCAAGGATAACAGCAGTACCTGCCAAAATCTGGCTGCATGGCCAAAATCTGGTGGGGCATCTGTGCTGAGGACATTTTCAGCCAGTCGGGTAGGCAGATTCCACACAGCCTGGATAAAGGGAACATGTAAGTCCCCTTATTGGTGGTCTTGATCAACCAATCAAGCGAGATGACCGAAATCTTGTGGGACCAGATTTTGGTCATTTGTATTGTATATAGCGAATAGTTTGAGCGAGAGTGCAGAGTAGTAGATACCGGTTCATGCTCACGCGATTGTTTGTCTGTTTTTCTTTGAGTTATTCAGCAGGAGCGCTGACCAAATTTTCGTTCGATCGTACATGAAATCCCTTGTACGATGGCACTCTCAGAGGAGGCAATCGTGGGAATCGTCAGTCTCTTTCTGATGTGCTTTGTCCCAACAATCGGGTTCTTATATCGGAGACAAACGGTCAGGCGAAAGTCATTGAACCGGCGGGGTATGTTCTCGCTCTTTTCTTCATCCGCCCAAGAACCCTGGCAGGGGATTCAATCACTTATATCAATTATCCTGGACAGACTCGAACTCCAGGTCCTTAACAACGCCCTCATTTCCCCAGACGATTCATTCTTGCAGAGAAATAAGTTGGCCAGAAATCTATGACGTGGAGGCGGCGAGCAACGTTGACGTTTTCATGGTGAGAATTACCTTACTCGCACTGTCTGGTCTTTTATCATATGGCTAAAAAACAACACTTATCGCAGATGAGGAAAGAAACCATCATGCTTTCTTGGAAGCGAACGTCACAACGTTGCTGAGACTGGATCTGGACCATTGGATACACTTGTCTTTTATGCCTCGGGTGATATTACAGCATGCCAAAAGGACAAAGGTTGGTTGGTGGAAGAACATTCCGGGCGCCATACACTCGAACTAGGAATTTTAGTCACATGCAGGGTCAGCTCGAGTGAAGGATTAGAAGCGCAATGGAGAGAAATTCACGAGTTTAACAGGATTATTCATCCGTCCTTTGTACCTTTTTTAAGACTTGAAAGTTCCAGCAAATGCGAGCAATATCTGGTGTGATATTGGTTGCTTCACCATTCGTCATCGCCAAAGGCAGTTGGGGCACAAGAGTATGCATTACAGGTACAGGTCTCCGGCGTTTACAGTATAATCTTTGTCATCCTGAACGGGCGGGTGACCGACTGCCAGGCATCTGAACAAGCCAAGTTTTCTATTCAAGCCGGATGATTTGAACGGGATCCAATCCTAAGAGGCCATACTGTCAAGTCAAGCCGATTGAGCTACACTACTTGACTTGGTCTACCTGGATTACTTGAACACGGCGGGCCACCATACTTAACCCTAACCCTAGTTCTCAACCCTCCCGAATTGGTTCCGGTGTTGGCATCCAGCATGACGCGATACATCAGCATAAATCCCAGTAGGTCGGGGACACAAAGAAATAAACCCAGTGATTCCTCATGTTATGGTTGAAGCTTCACAATTGAAGCTGGCTGGTGAGTTGCTCACCGATCAGCCTTACTGGGCTCCACCCGGCTATCACTGTACCTTCCTCAACGACTTCCATAACACAAGAACAGAACAACCTAGGCTCCACCTCTTCATATTGTTGCCCACCAATCACACAGTATTTCTTACTGGAACCATGACCCCACTACTATAAAGCCGTCTGCCTTGGCCAGCCTCAGAGGCCGACGTTCTTTGTTGGCCCGCCCCTGTGAGCCAGGATTGTCACTGCCTGAGCTTAACTGTACGAGGACAATGCCATTGCCCATCTTTGTGTAAATACACCATTCGACCAAGCCGGTGGTATATATACGCACTGCGTGCCGATAAAATTCTTCATGAAACCAAAGGTAAGCATCTCGCAATTTGAGAAACACTCCAAGATCCATCTTCACAAACCAACCGACGACGACTAAGAGCCCAAACATCACCATGGCTTCTTTCAAAACATATTGGATTGACGAATCATGCCACGGCATTGGCGAGCAGGACTTCGACGTATACATCCGCGAAGCCAGATATCTGGCGGGTCGCGCTGCTGCTAGGCTTCAGAGTGCTGCTGATACCGACTTTGCTCGTGTATTCAATGTCATCTACAAGACACCCAAGTCTGACAATGACAGATTTCCGCCACCGTATCTGTACCAATTGATGCACGGCTTTGGGCATGAACGAGACTGGAGAACTGTGCTGGATCAAACCAGAGCTACATTGGTCGACTTTTCAACAAACTGGCGACGCACAAATCGACGCCAAGAGGCTGACGTGCGAATTTATTCCGACGCGGGAGAGCGATGGGTACCTACCTCGGACCCGGAAGCGCAGTTCTATGACCCCATCAACCATATCTACGCCACAGGAGAACTCGAGGAACTTTACGAAGGGCAAGCTTTCACGTCTTACCGGGCGCGAGAGGGTGTCCCCGGGGAGAATCCACATCGAGTCACAATCGATCTTCGTGAGATGGCGTGGGAGGGCCTCGAAACAAACGCCCCCGTTTCCCTCGGAGAAGTCCACTCCGTGATCTCATCCCAGGACTTGACACAGATAAATATTGGCGACATTGGTGAGCACCTCATCACACGGCTTATCTTTCACGAGTTCATGCACTGCAGCGCATACGGGCGAGACGACGCTCCAGGTGACAACGAGGGCCATACCTCTGGCTGGGAATACTGCATGCGACTGACAAAAAGTCAGGCTTGTGCTGGTGCCGAGTCTATCGCTTACCTGGCGCTGACCGCCGGTCTAGCCGAAATGCGACCCCAGAACAAGACCACGGGCGGGTTCACCATCGATCGAACATGGGATGCGATTCCTGGAAGTCACGATTTGCCAGACCCCAGTGATTTTGACGAAGATGACATGGGTGACGATGACATTGACCAAGAGCTTTTACAGAAGCTCGCCGAGATCCGCAGAAAGCGCCAGGGTAACCGCAAGTGGGACGATGTCCCTGAAAACTTGGCGATTCAAGGTACGTTGCTTTTCTATGACTCTCTCACCAACTAACCTGCTAAACGCAACAATTAATATAATAAACATCATACCTCCCCATTTACGATCCCTCCCTTGCAGACTGTGACAAGTACCCCTTTTTTGTGATACTAAATAACCGCATTGAAATCCCTTATTCTTAGGTTCTTTGACACTAACATGCAACTTGCAGATATTTCGATTAACGCATGGAATACGCTTGTTCACCGAATGTCCAATCCAATGGTTGGCGGATTTATTTGTTTGTCCACCATTCACCAGTCAACCGAGAGTCTCTTTCGACTATTATGGAAATGAAGGTACTAGAAACCATCTAGGCAAATGCTTTATGGACACCGGGACCTTCTGGCCACACTTCTCCTCGGATAGAATGGATGATTTTGGTCGGCACGATTCCACAGAGCTTCAAGCAGCGTTGTTCATCCGACTTCAGATGAAAATTCAGATGACTTTTCCGGCCAGGGGACTGTAGTTGGACAGAAACCACCAAAACACGCATGCGAGCAATCGGATGAAATGAACAAGCCTGCATCAGACCAGTCACGGGCAGCCACCCTTCAGTCAAATCATTACTGTCGTCTCTGCCCAAAACTTTCTTTTGCCTCCACCATCGAAATTTCTGCTTCCAAACAACTCTTTTCTCGACCCCTTCCGCGCTCAGCACGCCATTTCGACAGCAAAATACAAGATAACCTCCGGAACCTCTGCTCTTCCAACTGCAGTCAGCGACACTCGTCTCCTCCCGATCGCGCGCATTGCACAAGTCATGCGCATTCCGACTCTCGTGGCTGCGCTCATTGCGCTTGTCGCATTCGCGACGATGGCGACGGCACGCTACGCTGTTTACTTGGACGAGTACTGTTCCCCAATCTCCGAGTTGGACTCCCATTATTGACAAAAGTCGCCCTGTGCAAAGCGGCCATCGAAATTTACCCCCTCCGGGCATGATGACCGGTGTGACTCATATTATCAATGCCTTTGCATCCTCGTCGCACTTTCTGGCTGCTCCCTTCGGGACCGCTTTCCCAATATCCCATGCGGACGTCTTTCGTCGCATGGTCCCCGCCGGAGCCAAAGTTTGTCTGGCAATTGGTGGATGGGGGGACACCGACGGCTTCGGTCAGGGTTGTGCGACTCAGTGGTATCGCAACAGTTACGCCCAGAAGCTGGCGCAGACATTGAATGAGCTCGACTACGATTGCGTGGATATCGACTGGGAATTCCCTGGCGGAAACGGACCAGACTACAAAACGATTCCTAACCAATCCAAGGAGTTCGAAATCGAGTGCTATCCGCTCTTTCTTCGGGCAATCAAAGACGCCATCGGCGACAAGCTAGAATTGTCCATTGCCGTCCCAGGCCGCGAGCAGAACATGATGGCCTACACTGCCGAAACAGGTCCCGTCCTGGACAGCATTGTTGATGCAGTCCATGTCATGACCTACGACCTCATGAACCGTCGCGACAATTGCACCAAGCACACTCAGTCACTCGTCGGCGTTACCGAGGCAATCGAGCTTTATATCTCCCGCGGCTTTCACCCCTCCAAACTGAACCTGGGCTATGTCTTTTATGCTAGCTGGTTTACCCTGCAGAATGCTACAGCATGTGTGACACCCACAGGCTGCCGGACCGAGCTTCTCGAATACCCCAACGGAACCGACACCCTTCGCAGCGGCGCCGTGACGTTCGAGTTCGAACACTACCAGCCACTCATCATTCCAAGCAACCTCACCATCTCAGTCGACGGTCGATGCGGGTCAGGAACATTTGCCCGGTGCAACGCGACCGAATGCTGCTCGCAATACGGCTCCTGCGGCAGTACCTATGAGTATTGCGGCACCGGTTGCCAAAACGGTTACGGAATGAACTGCACTGACACGGGTCCGACCATCAACGAGAAGTTTGTCCAGGCAATGAAGAATGGCGAGTACGACGCGAACGAAGGCGCGCACTACTACATTGACCACCAAGAGAGTCTCTTTTGGTCCTGGGATACGGAGGAGGATATTCAGAAGAAGTATGATGCGGTTGTCAAGAATCTGACCCTGGGCGGAGTGTTCGTCTGGAGCTTGGGTGAGGACACGGATTACTTTAAGCACTTGAGGGCGGTGCAGGCTGCTGTTTTGAGCGATGCGCCGCAGGGATATGGCCCGTATCATAATACCACCGTGGCTTGATTATCGCAGCTCGATACGACGGATCTCGACAATGGTTTCTTGGCACTCAGGATACCCGCGTTGGAGGAGGTCATCTTGGTCAGGACAATTTGCTTGACGGCGGTTCGACAAGTCTGGAGTCTGGAGCATGGAGTTTGGTCATGATAAATTGGGCATGCGTTTTGTTCCGGGGATTTTGCGGAGTCCTCGCTTGGTCCAATAATCTTGCTGGACTCATTTCCCGATTGTGGTTAGATGGTCGCTATCGCTTGTCAGCTTTTAGCAGTATACTTTGGACCATCGTTCTCGATTTTATCCAAGGCAAATTGAACCGTCTCTGCGTGATGATTATTCTCTTCTGGCGCTCTTTAAGCACACCTCGTGGTCATTACCATCGCAGTCTGCAGTTCAAGCTGTTTTATCGAGCCGATGAGGGGCTGATCGAGATGTCATCCCATTACTTTGGATGATATGAGATGTTTTGCGAAGAAAAAGTTTGACTGCTCAGGTGATTGCTGTTGGGATCAAAGCTCCAGGTTTTGTAGCCGCAGGCTTGCCAAGACTGAGAAAAGGGGTGGGATGAAAGGTAAACAATAACTCTAACCCAGCAACGGCTTGCTGAGTCAGCCTTTTGATCCTGTCCGTCATGCCATCTAAGAGCGGCTGGCGACCAGCTGCCAGGCATTCCGTTGTGCCCGACGGGAGCAGGTCCTTCACAGAGGACAGAGACGGCAGTACGGTTCCAAAAACATGGGTCGCGATGGCTATTTCTTCGTCTCAGGATGTCACCCGGCTTCTAGTCCCGTGCGTGATCATGTGTCACTTCCAACGTCACCATCTGCAGACGACTGCTGCTGGAAAGTGTTATCATTCGTGCTTTATGCTGTGCCTCTCGTATCGTGCACTCAACTGACCTCGGCAGCCCATTTTAACTGACGCTCACGGGCCACGGCTATATGCATATATTTGCCTCTCGATCCTGCCGGCTGTTGGTCGTTCCTCGATAGGCGAGCTGCTGGCTTGTGGTCGAACTTTGTTTGCCTTTCCTTCTCTGATTCTCCATATCCCACGAACCATTCCAACGTCGAATAATACAACGACCTGCAATTATTCCCATGTTCTATAACAATCAGATAAATATTGTGTTTGACATTGTCTAGCTTTACCCTATTCCGTTCACACATAACCTCACCTCGGCAACGTAGTTAATGGCCGGATAAATCCTTTCACCTTTGAGAGAGAAACCACTACCCAAAACTTTCATACTTGCTTCCACCGATCCACTAGAACCCTAGACCATTAGAGATCGTTCCACAGCCGAAGGATAAAAGCTTAGACCTGCAGTGTGATGTAACTTGGGTCCATACAAAAAGATCGGCCACCGAATGAGACTACCTCTCGGGGCTCGGATATGTGCGGTCTCGCGGAGCGGTCTCAACAAAGGTGCAACCTCTCGTATTTGGATGGAGTTGGGGTCAGTTTGGATCTTTACCGGTTCGTCAGCGGAAATGTAATGATAGGTACGATGTGCAGAAGGATATCACGAGAAATCAGAAACAAAATAACACAGAGTCACAGACGAAGGCGCCCAACAGACCGCACGCTCATTGAATTGGTAAATGACCACTCGGAGTGGTTCGCCTGTCTCGTGTAACTTCCTTCCCGTTTCTCTAGCCAACCTGTTGCTTTTGAGGATTAGTGATTACCAAAAAGTCTGTGGCAACGGATATTTACAGTCTGTGATCAGGTTCTACAGAAACTCTTCCTCTTTATTCTCCAGGGAGTACAGGGCCCGAGCAAGCCAGAGAGGTATCTTGACATCATGTCGTCATTGCGGGTCGAAACTACAAGTTCGTTCTTACTCCAACGGGCGACCCCGAAATCGAATTAGGAACTCACATATCATGATCACACTGGCCGATCTACAAGCCCACATAAAAGTGCAGGAGCCCCCGAGAAAGCCATTTGTTCATTTACTTGACCAAGAAAGAACAATCGTATTCTCAAGATAGGAACCTACCTGCATGTCCCAGCCATGCACATCGTGTCTCCTTCCACATGCACACCGCCCGTTTGGTTCACCACGCTTTATCCGCGGAAGAAACATCCGTATTCTCAGACTCTGAGAAGCAAGTGCCCACTTCACATGTCTCACGCGCCAGAATACGATCCGTCATGTAAGTCTCTGATGTCTGCAATCTGCAGTGTAACGACTGCCCCAACACCGCCTGCGAGTCGCCGTTGCCGTGGGCTGAGCTAGACTACCTACCGTTGAAGGTTGGATTTCATAAACCGAGATAGGTTCACTTTCTTCAAGACGGACTGTTTATATAAACCTCCAACGACCGCCCTAATCTTTGGCTTCGTTCTCATTTCGACATCAACAAGAATATCAATCGCTCATCATTCATCACACCATCCATCATCTTGGCTCAGACTTTTTCAGCTTTGACTCAACTCAACCAAGATTACACCAAAACAAACAAGAATCACCAAACCAACCAAAAATAAAAAAGAATCAACAATGCAGCTCCAAACAACCATCTCCCTCCTGGCCCTCACCCTCTGCCAATCCGTCCTCGCGCTCCCCTCCGTCGCCCGAGTCGCCCAAGATGACCCCCCAGCAGTAGACCGCTACGTCCTCGACTACCGCGTCTTTGGCGCAACAGGCTGCTTCGACAAGAACCTCGGCGTCGGCACCATCACCTCATCCCAGCTGGACCAGTGCCTCGCCTGGGGGGATGCTGGTATCAAAGCCGTTAATTTGACGAATATTGTTGATGGGTGCAGCTGTACGTTCTCATTTTCCACTACCCTGTTTGAGATTTTGAGAGAGGAGAAGCTAACTGATGAATACAAATGACAGTCCACGTCTACACCGAACCAAGCTGTCAGGGCCATAGTGAGGAACTGCCAAAGGGGGTCCAATGCGGTGGAAACATCTTTGACGAGACGTTCAGCTGGGTTTCGTACAAGACTACTTGCCCTTAGGTTGTCTCTCATCTGTATACTAGGCGGGGTGGTTGATGGCAATATGGAGTACCAAAGAGGATGTGAGAAGATTACACGACGGGCCATCAAAGTTGTTTGGTGGGCTGGGGTGGCCGGAGATGGAGTGTTTGGCGCATTGCATTACAAATCATCATTGTTCAGGAGCAGAGTCTATCTGTGTAATTCCTAATCGATAATTCATTCTTTTCAGGTTTTCAAGCTCCATTTTAGTCGAATAGTGATTCTGCTTCGTAGTGATACCCAGTTCCTTGCGAATATTGGATAACACGCTAATACAACTTGATTGAGGACAGCTGGTGACTGCATACGAGTCTGTACATGTAGAAGTCGATGTGGTTGAAGGAAGATCATATTCCGGAGCCATGAACAAGGAAACGAGCCTTTTCTGCCCAGTGGATGCAGCCACAACGATATCACACTCCAACATCGATAACACACGCGCAGTCTACAGTTTGAAAACGAGTCAAGACTAAAGCTCTGGGCGACGTTGCATTACGAGTGTGCTATATCCCACCGGTGTGTACTCATTACATGCTTTGTGGTTTTTGTGGCTCGAACAGACCTGACGCTTCTTGAAATGGAGGAATCGGCCGACCACGGACAAAACTACCAGGTTACTCTCCAATAAGCCGAGAAGATGCCCAAATCTCCCCATCGACAGGCGCCTGGCTCACCGCGCTGCACATCAGCTTCCCCCTTCTGAATGGCAATACTTCTGGAATAGCCGTGTAATAACGTACCCCATGTCGGTAAGAGCGAATTGTTGTCCGATGCAAATACGTGGCAGTGTGGGCCGCCGTTGAAGGGGATGTAGGTCCATGGCTTTGGCTGCCACTCGTACCAACGTTTGGGAGAGAAGGTTTCGGGGTCGTCATCCGAGTCCTCAGGAATAGCGCCCCACTCTGGAGTTTCGACGTTGGACCAGTCGATTGCCGGTGCGGACTGGTCATTCTCCGCGGCGGACCGCGGGTCCAAAAACACGAGGTCTGGACGACTTTGCATGACGAGCGTGCAGGCGGTGGTGTCACGGCCGGCAAGCAGGACTGCACCCAGTTGGTTCCTTGCCCGAAGGTGGCAGACCTTATTGTTGTCTTTGTATCCGCTGGCTCGCGCTGGCCGATGCTCATAGTCGGCTACCGTGATGAAGGTGTTGTACGGAAGCCCGGACTTCTTGTTGACTGGATCCGCCTCGCGTATGGTGGAGAGAAGGTTGTGTGCGGCGTTGGAGTGGTGGTAGACGCCACCGGGCTGGCATGTTTCGCACCATCAATGGTCCTCTAAGTTCTTGGTCTTCGTGAGCTTCCAAGTTCGGGGTTGGATGATGATCCGAGTCGAATTGAGAATTGTCTCTTTCAGAAATCGGTGCTTAGCTTGAATCAAGAGACCAGGGTATAATTCAACCGCAATAGGCCAAGCAGTTTTCGTTGGAAAAGGGAAAAGAATAAACCTACCAGGGAGTGGGAACGGTTGCAGGGGGCCGGATATCCACTCTTCTTTCAAGTAGTCGAGTTGTGAATCGACAGACGGCAGTGAACTTGCCAACATCGTGGATTGAACTGGTTCACTATCCGTGTGGTGGGAGGACCGGCCGGGGGCTGAGCTTCGACAGAAGTGGAGATGAGGGTAAGAGACTAGACGACGACGGTGACGTTGTGTTTGTTCAAGGGGGAAGAATAGTGGAAATCTAGAGATCGTCGACAAAATCAACCGGTGAGAAATGGAAGTTTGATCAGGGGTGAGCAGAGAACTCGTCGGAACCTGGGGAAAATTTTCGATTTCGTTCTAACCAGACGGTCGAAGATATAGTTGGGACTCGGGATCGAGCCTGGCTGATGGGGGGCCACCTTTCCCAATGGGCCTCTTGGTCCCTGCCTAATCTTTCTGCCATAGTCAGGTCACTATGATCATGAGCTGTGCGGAACCTCCCTCTCTCCTAGCATTCGCCTTCCCAGAGCGCGGCTCGGTATTGTCAGATGAGCTGGTTTTGAGCACACCTCGACCATTCTAGACGTCCTCTAAGAGCTCACCGGGATTAATACGAGCGCTCCTTTGGAAGTAAGGCGGGTCTGTAATGTGGATTAGACTAGTACCCTACTGGGAGTTTCTGCCCAGAAGGGATATTGGAGGGCGGGGGCCGATTGCAAGGCAAGTCACTGCCCAGCGGGACGAAATTTCCCTCAATGAAAGTTCTCCTCAATTCTGCTTCCATTTTGTACACCTTTTTCGACCTCCAAACCCTACAATTAATACATACCTGCGTTTGCCATCTCGAGAGGCCACTCCGTTCAATATCCGGTCCGTTTCCCGAAGTTACGGATCTCTCTTGCCGACGACTCCCCTTATCTACATTGTTCTATCAAAACAGCGAACCCCAGCATCCGCTGCTAACAACCATGGTCTCGAAGAGCCATCTGGCCAACAGTCAATTACAAGACCAGACAACCCTTGTGCCGCAGATGCATATATTAGCATATATTGTTAGCGATGTTTTTGAAGAAGTACTCTTGGAGCTCAGAGGCCGAGATAGAGCTCAATAACCATTGCAAGCCCCAAGGTACAGTACGGTGCAGCGGGTCCATACCCAGCTGCCATTGATGTCGTGTCCGGGGGTTTGAATGTATACCATCCCGGCAAGAGGTCATGGGTCTTGCCATCGCTGACATCGCCGGTCTAACAAGCTAACCACCGAACTACACACAAAAGGATGATACATGACCGAATGGTGTGTCTGGCTCAGTGATATATAGATGGGATGGATAGGATACTTCCCACGGCTGGCAAGTCAACCCAACGTACCGAGATTGCCATGGCCTCTCCGAGTGAGTCCATTGTTATTTGTGAGGCCAGTTCATGGTGGCTGACGTTCTCAAGGAATCCTGATCATGATTTTGCGATTATGCCGAAAAATATGAAACACGTCGCTTGAGCCGTAGGACATCGAGGACGAAGTTGACAGGTAGACGGATTCTGCTGCTCCAGTTCAGAGTTTTCGATGCGGCGAGGCAACGATCAGGCTCGCGCCTCGACCCGGCAACGTTCGTCCTATCCCAGAAAACAAGCAACCTTGCCTACACAATCAGGTCGCAATAAATGCTAGAACACAGTCGTGGTTCCTCTTCAACACAGATTTGCTCGATGTCATTTAACCGACTGCTCGAAGCCTCCGTCCACGAGAAAAACAACTCCGCCAGTTGAAGCTTGGCTTAGGTTGCGATACCCCAGCACACGTCAAGCGCCTGGTCCTACCTGAAACCAGCAGCCCAACGGCTTCTTTCTCCGGGAAATCAATCCAGTGCTATTCAGTTACGAATGTTATTATCATCATATTGGAACCAGCGGCCCAGTTCATTCGGCCGTCCACTCACCACCAATTCGTGTTCTCCGTCGCTTCATGAAAACCGTCGGATTGGCTGAGACGGTTTCATCGATTCATCTCTCTTTTGGCTCAATGCTTGGTGGGATTGCACCTACCGAAATCGCGGTCTTTCTGTTCAGGCTTAAGCGTCATTAAGCTTCAAGGCAGAGGTCAAGAGACACCAACCCCGTGAAGATCCTCGTTGCTCGTCCTCTAATTTCTCAGGCGAGTCAAGATGGTCGAGCTTGTGGGCAACGCTGCATCAACGATCACGCTGTGGGAGAATCAGTGCAGGGACGGGAGGACAGGTATTAGGATTTTCGACGTTCGAGGCAATGCTGGGAAATCTGGCGACAACCTTACCAGCACAAGCTGTCCGTCTGCGGCCTGTGTGTCCTGGATTCAGGCCCAGTGTGATTGACCTATTTGTCCCGCGGATGGCGGCCGCTCCAAGCTTCGGTGGTCATACGCTCGACGACGCTGATGCTCAGCTTTCACTACATGACCGATTTACTGACAAATTTACCCCTTCTTATCAAGTACAGACAAGGCGTAGAAGAATGTGAGAGTGTCGTCAGGTCCCGGCCGCCACCGAGAGTCGCAAACGGAGACTGTTACGCGCAAAAGCAGAATCATATCTTTGCGGTGGAGCAATCACCTTCTTATATACTCTGGCTCGGGCCCGCCGACCCTCAAAGTCGGCTACCTTGATAAAGGAGTTGTACGGAAGCCCGGACTTCATATCGACCTTTGCCAGTCCGGAAACATTATCCCCCGCACCTTGGTACGTACAGCAGCCCAAGCCATGCACGTACATATACTTGCCGGCGATGCTACGTCAAAGATTGCCACGTTGTGGCGGAATCTCGAAGCATTTCGCTACCGTGGTTGTGGGCAAACTGGTCCCCACGAGGATATGACACCAGGGGCTATAACACTTCAGCCAGCTGACAGTATTACACGATGAGAACCTCGTTGTTTTGTGCTCTTATTCTTTTCAAACTTTATTAGGGTTGTGACAGTCCCGTGAGAGCTATGTTGCCGACCCCGAAACTTTCTCCCCAGAACGTCGGTACGTATGGCAACCAAAGCCATGGACGTACAGCGGTGGCGGTTACGATGTGGTGCAGTTTCTGTTAGTATAATGTTATAAGTTCTGGTTTGAGAATGTTATTATTCCTGTAAAATGTTGTGTGGGCGCTGGCGCCACACACAGTGCAAACTTTCTTTCTCCACTAGGTATTTTACACACTGACAATTTACAGTGTTTCCATCGTGCCACAAGCAATTTGAATGTTTTATTATAAATTGTACGCACGTGAAGAGATACGATGGCATGGGATTGACCTCGAGGGGAATACTTGGGCCGAAGAAGGGATAATTCCGTAAGTGGAAAACCGCCTGTTATACGACATGAGAATAGAAATAAATCCAATTGCACCGTGGTCTTCAAATTGACAATCGGGATAAACTCGATTCAGTGATATGGTGTGACCTGGTTAGTGCTTCAAGGCCAAAGTTGTCAACATGGATCAATTCGAAGTTGACATTGTGAAGCAATCATTCGTTTGTAAATGCCCTGGCTTAGCACTGAAGTTAGCAGAAAGAAAGGTGTGCCATGTGTCCCGCAACCGTATCATAAAGAAGAGGTAGATTCATCCCACATTGGTCGAGCAGATCATCAGATCTTACGGGTTAGACTACCATATATCAGGCATACGTTTAACCCCCCTGTCAGGTACCTTTGTTCGGATCAACTCACTACACCACCAAATACCTATGTAATTCAGTGTAAATACCAGTACGCTACCTGACAGGGGATTTTACTTACCTATAATAGGAGGTAGACTGGAACATGTTGCCTGGGGGGGGGGGCAACTCGGTATATAAGCGGTGTAAAAGGGGAGCAAGCACGGTCAATGGGATATGCAGAAACTGATATGTAGGTAGCCGCAGTGAAATATGGGTAACTGCAATATCGCGGTTTATCGCAAATTATTTGGTGTCTAGCGCCACTGGCGTCTTAACTTTTCTTTTCCAGCGATTTGATTGGTGGCCTAACACAAATTCTCAAAATCCGCCTGGTACCCCCGTAGATCTAGATCCCGTTGTTTTTGCGAATCCGCTTGCTGGCTGTGTGGATTTTAACACTTCTGATCTTGGCATGCATGGACTAGACAAGCCAAATGAATGAGAATTTGCAGTAGACTGGTTTTTTCCTGGGAAGTATTTTGAGTCCTACAATTAGGTAACTCTTACCAAGCAGATTTGGTTAAGCCGACTCTGACAAGGCTCTCTGATGTAGACTAGGTATCATCGTACGGAGGCGAAAAATTCCTGTCGGTTACAGTGTGGAGAGATTCCCGCAATGTACGAAAGTTAACCGGAAGTTCGGAACTGTAGCCCAGAGAAAGATTTTGCAGGGGGTACATCTAGTCCCTTTGGTATCTGATAGACGCGGGGGCTGTGGTCAGGAAAAGAGACGGACATGGTAAGTGAAAGTCAGTGACGCTGACAGGGTTGACTGGAATAAGTACACAATCACTCTGCTTACCTTGCAGCTTGCTTCCGAATACGTAACCTCATTTCTGGCTGGCTGGGTCCGCCAGGCTTGCGCCCGGCTTGGGGCACAGGACTCAGACTCAGACTGGGGCACTGGCCCTGCAGGAGACGCGGCCATATACGGTCCTGATGCTGCATGCATGCAGCATCCAAGAATTTGTGTTGCATACATGGACTCCGAGGGGGTGGATACTTCAAGTTACCTGTAGAAAACCGACAATCCGAGTTCCTTCCATACCATAGCTGCGGACAATATCTCAGTGCTCCGATCGTCTCTTCCCCGCCGCCCCTCTCGCACACCATCCTCCAACAAGCGACAGTTGTCAATTTACGGGTCGTATCAGCCACGCTATGTGGTTAGGCCCAATGGGACCTTCAGGCTTCTGCCCGATTAACCCAGATGATCGGCTTTACTACCGTCACGCCACCTGTAAGACCTCGCCTCGAACTGTTCACGGATTTTTTACATTATCTGAGACTGTGTTGACCAGCGCAGAAGAGCTTGGCAGGTTGTCGCCCCTGCCTGCCTATGGTCGAGTAGATGGTGTGAGCTCCGTTTTCGCGTCTCTCAGGGATTTGACAGCTCCGTCTTGGACTCCGTCAAAAAGGTACACATGTAGACCCCTGGCCGAATGTCAAATTGACAGTCGTTGTACACCGTATATCCAACCACCCACTGGGGTGGTTAATGCATCTACACGTGTAGAGAGCCTCAAATACAACCGGAAAGCACCGGCTGGCAGAGGAGGGGGAGTGCGTTGGGGTGAGAAACAGAAAGAGGAGACTGGGAACATTGCTTGACACGAAGCGAATCCCAGAAGTTGCAATTTACTGGCCCTCCGAAGTAGACCAGACGTTGTCGGCGACTCGACTGTGTACGGGTGTACCGTTGCACGGCACGATGGACGGAATACCAGCCTTGCTGGATTCGACGTCGTTTGTAGCTGCTCGAGTAGAATGACGTTGGGTGTGATACTATCATGATACGGACAGAAGCATGGCCAGCAGCGAGGCATCGAATGCTGCGCCTGGCATACACCTGGCGTTGACCTAGATAGGCGTATCTGCATGTATTCCGTCTCTTTCTGACCCCAGTTGAGTGTGTATACATGCTCTGTGCCTGGATTTGCTAAAAGAGTGGATTGGAATGGCGCTCGCATTCGCAACTTGCAAGTCGCAGCGGCAACGGCCCCGTCATGCTCCACCGGCAAAAAGACCAATGCCCACATCGGAAGGCAGGAGACAACACTTGGACATCCGTACAAGGTGAATAACAGAATGACTGGCAAAAAACGAAAATGATGTCGAAACCAACCTCAATGTCCTGGCTTGTGCGACTTTGCTTAATGAGCAATGACGCTAACACCAAAGCGGAAGGGACAATTGCAAGCGGGGAAGGACCCGCCAAACTCGGCATCCAAGTTTCTTCAGGGGTTTCAATTCTTCGCTCACCTCATTACCATCTGTACTGTACAGATTCAATCCCACAGCGCAAACATGCTGCTCGTCTCCTTGCTCATTTCAACCACAATACCTATTACATATGCTCCCACACACGCACACGTCTGATACACGTCCCCACTCCACGCTCCTGCCCCTATCAGCCAATCACCAACTTCGCCAACCCCCGGTCTTCGCCGCTCGCGAGTGAATGCGGTACGCGGTGATATCTGAAAATGCTTAATATTGAACATCCACGCAAGTTGATGAATATCATATTAACAATAGCTCCATCGTCAATTTTCCCCATGATAAACCGCACACTCTCCATCTATAAATGTCCACATGTGGACCCCACTGAACTTGTCAGGCCTGATGTTTATCAGTTATCTTCCTCTTCTCCAGCGCTCAACGCCTGTCCCTTCCCTCTCAGATCTTATTCAAATTGTTCAAATTTGTTTTTTCTCCCCTGGGGCTTCCGCACGTAAATTACCATGGCCCTCGACACCGATGTTATTGTGGCCATTGCCATTGGGCTGCCCTCCTGCCTCATTACTCTGCTCTCTCTTTGGGTGGCCTATCTGACCTTCACGGTCTCTCGCCAGCCCTTGACTCACCTGCACTTTGGGTGTCCGCCTACCGCGTTTCCAGGCCCCTGGGATATCAACCAGGACATTCGATCCGGCCGAAGTCGCAGCGCGGGTCATACCCACTTCCGTGATACGCCGTCATTCCCAAAGACACTCCGGGAATAGCAACACCCCAGGTCAATCATTGACGGTTCTTTAACAGACTTAGCGGACAGAGCGATTGGGTAAGTGCCATAATGCCATAATGCCATTGAGCATTCTTTCTCTTTGTCAGACAGTGGCCATGTTCTTCAAATATTTAGCAGACAGCTAACGGCTTGTCGAACTCTCAGCTACGTCGGTGCCTAGATTTCCATCGCCCATAAAATATCCCCCACCGTATGGATCATCTCACAATTCGGAGTCACTGCCTCCGTCAATGTACCACACGAGCAGCCCAGAACATCCAAGAACATCACAGACCTGTTTATCCGTCCTGGAATACTGGACCATTGACTCCGTTTCCATTGCTCAAGTCGACAATAACACCTCACGACCGGCGAGCGAGTTCCAAACCATCTTAGTTGCCACCGATTCAAGGCCCCTCCACCAGCGACTCCCGTATCTTGTGAAGAAAAGAAATTTCGGCCGGCGTAAGATCACGACAGCACATACTCTCCCCGAGGACACCTTCATCGAGTCCCGAAGCAAAGAAGGAGCAAAGCTACATAACCATCACGAAGGCAAACAAACCCACTCCCTTATTCATGGACTATCATATCAGAATATCCATTGAGGAGGATGATAGAGCCGACACAGCGACGCAACTTGCTTGCTTCTCTTCCTTCAGTTCCTTGTTGTCATCGATCGGTTCCCCAAAATCACACTGGAACAAGAGAAGAAGAATCAAAGGCATTGACACCTCATGTTGGCGAGAGCTGGTCAGTTATCGGGTACGGTGTAAGACTGGGGCCCGTGTTGCACGTTGTCGAACACTGAAGGTTGACCAGTCAGTCATAAATGTCTTGACCGACTGTTGCTGGGAGGGGTCGATTTCTCGAACACCCGATCCCCAGACTTTGAGCCAGCCAGTTAAAAAAGAAGAATAAAAAGTTCAAATACAACAATCTGCATCCAGAGCTCCCACCGACCAAATTAAAATCATCTTGGACCTGGCACCAATGGCATCCCCGGACATGAGCGCCGCAGTGGCCAGTACTGACCCCATGTGGGCGGCTTTGCAGAGAAAGATGGGTTTGGAGGACCGTGAGACTGTGCCAGAGGCTATGGGCAATGCACCAGCGGTGACGGCCGCTGCCAGTACCAACGCGCCATTCAGTGATGTGTCATCTTTTGGCCGTGTAGGTCAGTGGTTAGCTTCTTAGAGTGTTTAAGGTGAACCTTGACGGAGCGAGTTTGGTGGGACGATAGTTCCCCTTGCCAGCGGGTTTCGGGCGCTGCAGCCGCTGAGTCTCAGTTTCCGTGCCAGGCAGCATGGGATGGGCCATCTTTGGTATCGTCGAACGGGAGAATCTCACCAAGGAATCGCTGAGGTCTACCTCGGTGAACCGAAGTGCGGAGGAGGTTCAGCGGCTTTTCAGAAGAATATGGATGGTAGACTTGGAGGAGCGTGAGGCTGTCTATGAGCCCAGGGTTTGGTTTCTGAGTTAATCATTGTTCACTATGGCATTTTGTATCTTTTGCGATCAGAGTCCGCCAAGCATCCTCAGAATCACTGGCCGCTCACAGTCTAAACGTCAGTACCATTGTCTGGTGACCCTCAAAGTTTTGATGAGATATTTTCACCTGCGGTCCTTTGAGGGCGGGCTTGAATGAGTGTGAGGCTGTCTATGAATCCATGCTCTTATTGATTACTTGTATATAAAGAGCTTGAATACCCTTTTATTTTGACAATGCTTGTTGGATAGATGCCGTGCTACCGGGAAACACTGCGCAGAAACCAGGTGCGATCTTTGATATTGTCGAACAGCATATTCTGGCCAACCAAGAAATCATACGAGGTTTACTTCACATGGTGAACCGAGGCATGTAGCTGTTCAGTAACTTCCAGGTCCAAGATGGTCGTGGATTTGCTGAGCTGGACTGAAACTTCAGTCCGAGATTGGAGTTTTAGTTTTAGAAATAGAAAAGCTCGGAGCGATCTTTGAAAAGTGCGCTGTTCTATGTTGACATGGATCTTTCCCCAGTCAACAAAACACTCTACATCATCACCTCCCTAATGCTAACTCTTACTCGGTCTCTTTAATCCGAACATGCCATGATCCCTTGGCAGGAGAATTTGTTAGACAGGCTTGGCAAGGCTGAGAGCAGGGGGAAAGCGTGCCTTTAATGAAGATGCTGGGGGGTGCTGAGTTTGATACTGGCATATACTTGGAGATAAACGCATTGTAATATGTTAACTGTGCCATAATACCCTTTGTACTATTAATCCATCGGCATTCCCGGCCCATTCACCAAAGCAGGTCGAGACCTGCTACAGTCTCTTTTGCAAGATATTTGTTTCTTGTAGCTTCAACATAGCGCTGATTGACGCTGATAGTCTGATGATAATGTTTTGTTTGACTCGAAGCTAATTATATCAGAACGTTTTGCACGGCGGGCTTTGAATCCGGATGTATGGCGCTGCACGGCATGTCCTACCCAGGCACAAGGTACTAACCGCCCTTGAAGTTTGAAATGCTGCATCAAATTCGAAATCATCTAAGTACGACAACTATAACGTAGATTATGGACAACAAAATACCACCCGCTACACAGTCCCATCCCCAGTAGAAGTTTCATCTTCTATTACAGCCCTTCAAGCCCCTTGTCCTTTTCAAATTTCACCATCACGACGAAATCATTCGATCAAGTCCAGAATGGATAAATTTACATCAGACCAGGGAGATGTTGGACCCCTATTATTAGGTGTCAAAGTTAGCAATCGTGATTCATCGCCATCAACATCAGCTTATATCACAAAAGGGTACTCACAGCCATCACTACCAATATCCTCCCGAACAAGGTTCTTAACACTGCACGACTTTGCCTTATCGATAGTCTGTGTCTTGAGCGTGCCGCAGCTGGCGCCCATGCAGCCCGAGGTATCCATCGCCTTCTGGAGGGAATCACCCTTCCAGCCAAAGACGTAATCGGCGTGCTGGCCGAGACCGGTGTTATCGCCTGTCGAGAGGATGAATGGTTGCGAACCGTCGGCGGGCCACTCGGCTTTGTTGTTGAACTTGGTGGTGTCCCAGACGACTTCGTACATGAGCTGGGGGATACGGACTGGGTGGGTCGAGGGGCAGGAGCCGCCGAGGGAGAGGAAGGTTGCGGGGCCGCTTGTGGGGTAGGCGACGTGGTCTTGGTGGTTGGGTGTGTCGAGGTTCTTGCCGTCCCAGCATCTATTCAACATAGCGGTGGTTAGATGGATTTCTCGAGGGGGATAGGGTAATGGGATGATATCTTACGTGGGGAAGTGAACGTTGGATCGGATACCGCCCGGGCAGGGCTTGTTGGGGAAGGCCTCGGTGTCGACGGCATTGTCTTGGCAGGGGGCGCCCGTGTCGCCGCCAAAGTTGGGGCCGGTGTAGCAGCGATAGCAGTTTTGACGCTTGAGCTTGGTGTCCGAACGGGATCGCATGTTGGGGTCGCCGACGAGCATACGGAAGCCCTGATATTGACAAGGGTCAGAAAAGGAAAATCAAACATGCGAGAAGGGAGTATGAGAAGACAATGCGACGTACAGGCTTGAAGGCAGTGATGCTACCAGGCTGAGCTGAGACGTAGTAGACCAAGATACCGCCCTGGGTCTGGGTGCTGAAGCGGTCGTTGAACTGTAAAGCCGCACCGCCCTGAGGGACACGGCGATAGGTTCCGTTGCGAGCTTTGAAGTACACGTTGGCGGTCCAGTAGTTGGAAAAGTCCTCGGAAAAGACGCAAGTTGTGCAGCTGGCCTTCTCGGAGACGTCGCCGGTTGTCATGGTCGCGTTGAAGGCGTTGCCTCCCACGATCTGATGGATATGACTGGACGGAACCTGGCCGGGGTTGACCAAGGGATCAAGACGGTCGATGACAATCTGAGCGCATCCGAACCGGAGCATAGTCACGCGGGTACCGCCGCCGCCGCCGAACTGAGGAGCAGCATCGACCAGCCCCGTGGTCAGGGCGAGGATGAGGGTTGACCAGTGCATCTTGGGCGTGGAATTAGTACAACGAGGCCTTGGTGGTTGGCTGATACCGGTGAGTGTGTGATGTGACTGGGTATGGTCCTCCTGGGGAGTCTTGAGGTATGTATAGCTCCTGGTAGTCTGGGCTGACCGAGGAACAAAGGGTAGGGAGGGATTGGTGGGACCGTGTCGCAGCTGAAGAGAGGAACAGGTTACCTGGACCTGGTCGAAGGAATGGATCGAGCCTTTTGTATGAATTCTGGTTGACGGAAAAATATCAGCAACATGTCTTCCACCATTCAAGGGCGAGAAAACAAATGCGAACCATACCAGCCGTGGGGGTGTCGACATGTCAAAATTCGGCTTGCCTCGTGGGTGGCAAGTAGCACTGTAGTATGGTCTCATGTTGGTAGACATTGTAACAAGCAACTGCCGTCAAGACCTTGGTAAAGCTTGAATTGCCGAGTCATGGGGTCGGCGTCTTGGAAGATTGTCAGTTATTGTGCCGATATCAAAAATTGATTGCAAGAGGCGACGGTTGCGAGTCTGTTCAACCTATCGGCTTGAGCCGTACCGTGTTGAAACCCAAATAGAGAAGGAGCGACGTTGCCATTGGACCGCTGCATTCCGAAATACACTATCGACAGACACGGCTCCGGATTTTATATGTGGGGAAATGGCTGAGTGTTGCCATTGCGACTCTACATGTTGAGGCACTGGACCTCAGCTATGATGAAAAGAGTTACGAAGCTGGTAAACACCACCACTAGCTGCAAAGAGTCGCGTGCTATAGGTCCGGGCGAAAGGGTCAACGGTAGATTAGACTCTTTTGTCAGCTTGTTCACTGTATGGGGTGCATCACATTACAGTATATTCACCAACTGGACTGGGGTAAGACGAGGAGGAACGGGTGAACCAAAGCCCAGTAAATGTATTGTTTCTCATCAGTGACACTCTTCCACGTGGAAGAGAGGCAAGCGATGCAGCCCTCTCGATCATTTTCGAATAGTCATATCCGGGCAGCATATCACTTCCAATATCGCGTCCATAGTGCCACCCACAATCCATGCCGTGGAAGCTTGTGTAGAAGCTTCGAGATGGTTGGAATCTAGCATACCAGCAGGGAACACAAACTTGAGCAGACACATGTAGGTGCCTAAGCAAATACGGTGGGCAAATCCCGATAGCAGTCGGTGCTTGGTGGCAGTGTGAAAGAGCTGACGACGAATTGTCATTTTCAAGTGCATAATCACTTTGAACAACGAGTAGGTGCCGAAGGGAGGATGATAGAGCGAAGTGGGCAGATTTCACGTGCAGCCTGGAGGAAACAAACACACTGGAACAGGAGGTGCCGAAGCAGCCAGTACAAGAGGGCAAATCTTTGAATTCGGTGTCTAATAATATTTCCCTCGGCCCCCCAAAAACCACCCGGTATCCCCCCGTTCATACGCATTTGATAATTATATACCACCGCCCGGTGCGGCCGCCTTCACACGTCTAGGATGAAATAAAGATGCCTAGAAGTTTTGTGATTAGTACATGCGACAGACAACAATAAGGCGTTGGATGGAACAAGTGAACGCATGCGACAGACAATAACAAGGCGTTAGATGGAACAAGTAAATGCATCCGATACACAACAAAAAGGCGTTAAATGGAGCAAGTAAACGCATGCGACAGACAACAAAAAGGCGTTGGTCGTAACAAATAAATGACTTACTGGTTTGAGCCGGGCCGCTGGCGTGGCCTTTAGGCCACTCTCTTCTTGCCACTGCCGGGCAAGGGTGTCGTCGTCGTGGCTGGGTCGGTGACCCCAAGAATCTCGTCCTCTTCCTCTTCCTCGTCCTCCCGGACGAGATCGTCGTTCCTGTCATCGTCGAGGTCGCCCCGAAAGGCGTCGCTCACCGCCGAGTAGGAGGCGTTGGCGGGCATGGGGGGCAAGGCCCCTTCCTTCTTCTGGGCCTTGTAGACCCGAACCAGCTCCTTGTCGATGATGTTGCTGGCTGGCTCCCAGGTGGGCTCGTAGTTTCCTGTCCATTGGACAAGGTAGTAGAGGGCTCGTCTGCCGTCTACGTAGCGGAATTCGTCTCTGAGTAGGCACTGAACCGACCAGGACTCATCCTCACTGGGCTCTTTGTCCTCCTTGGGCTTTGGCTTGGAGGTCTTGCGCCTCTTCTTGGCTCGGGCGTCCTCGTCAGGAGTCTCTTTGGGTGAGCGATTCTTGCCCTTTTGACTGCGGGAAGGCTCTGGCGCGGGTGAGGCCTTTTCTGTAGATGGTAGGATGCCCTGACTATTGGGCAGTGGGAGACGGTCACCTCCCCAGGATGCGGCGAAAGCGGGATGAGTAGTGAGGGGTTTATTGGTGTTGGCTGTGGAGCCCGAGGATGCGGCTGCAGCATTTGCAGGCTGGATGTTGTATTGAGGGGCTAACGTATCCATGACGTCCATAACCTTATTAGAGAACTTCATGATTTGTGCCCAATCGGGATGGATCTGGGGCGTACCGGTGCCAGTACCAGAGGGCGAGTCAACTGATGCAGACCCAGATATGATCGGACGGCTGTTTCTGGTTGCAGAACGTGTTTGACGGCCTCCTGACGACGACACGCTTGGGGCAGGCTGGCTTGGGGCTGCCTGGCTGGGGGTAGGCTGGCTGGGGGTAGGCTGGGTAGGCTGGCCTGCCGAGGTGCTTGCTTGAGACGAGCTGCTAGCTCGAGACGTGGACGCATTGTCTCGGAGGTGTCGAAGGTGGCCTGGGTAAGGTTTGCCACGACGAGGCATAGTGGCGGATTCGGCAGCAAGGTCTGGATGTTGTTGATTGACGGGAGGCGAGTAGCTTGGTGATAGGCGGTGTTTCGTGGCAGAGTGAAAGAGCTGGCGTCTAATGGCCTCTTCTTCCCTAACGGAGAGACGATTGACGTTGCTGGATGAGGTGAAGGAGGACGCAGTGCTGGTTGAGGTTGTGGTTCGGGGTTGGGTTTGGGTTTTGGCGTCGCTTTTTGAGTTGGCTTTTGTGTTGGGCTCGGGGGTGGGTCCAGCCTCTTCTTGGTCGAGCCGATCGAGCTGACCGAGCTGGTCAAGTGACGATCTCGGCCGCTTCTGGGGAGTCGAGAGGGAAGGACCGGTGAGCTGGGTGTCCAACATGCGTCCGTGATGCTCCGAGCCGGTGGGAGTGGAAGCAGTCACGGTGCCGTGGGGAGACGGCTTAGAGTAGTCAAGCTCGGCAGGGTCGTCCTTAATCTTGGGGGGCCGGCCCACTTTCTTTTTCTTCTTTGCAGCTTCCTCCTTGAGCCGGGCTCTCTCGTCCATGAGCTTGTTGTGCTGCTCACTTTCCCATTCCTCTATTGTGGCTGGATCCACATATTCTTGTGCCTTATGACACGGGACTAGGGTTCGCACTTCGGGAAGGTCCCTGAAGCCGACCAGGTAGTATACCAGCCGCCGGTCTTTGGGTCCACACTCGGACAGCTTGGGCAGCACATACTTGTCCAGGATATAGGCCGTCGAGTCCCTTGCTGGCGTCAGTGAGATGGGTGCCGAGCGAGGACCAGCACCGGGCACATAGACTGGCTTCGAGGGGAGTGGGATCTCAATTTTGACCGGTACAATGCGGGCAGGCGCAGAAGCAGCATTCTTGATGCGGCCAGCCTTCCTGGGCGGCATTGTTGCGCAGGTTCTAGTTAGCAAGTGTGAGTTAGTTCGCTCGAATCGGGAATATGAAGCAGAGAAGGTCCATCGTGAGTGCAAGAGAAACAATCCCGATCGGCCTGGGAAAGGTCCAAGTCGTGGGCGGGAGGGCCTAAGATGCAAAAATAGAGGAGACACCAAAAACATACCTCGACAACGACAAGATCTGGATGATTTTGTAAGAAAGTTGTCGTGATCGGAGAAATATTTATTCGAGCCTTGGGCCTCTTATTAACAAGGCGACGGCGGCGATGAGGAATGAAGCTGTCGTTGAAAGCTCAAGGAGCAAACGCGGGTACCTGACGGCACTGGGTGACCGGCGCGTATCGGTTAAGTGGTGTTCGGGTACAGCCGAGCCCTGCATGCAAGTGCAAGTGCAAGACGTAAGGAGCTAACAGCCCTGGAGCTCAGCCAAATAATTCCGGTTAAGGGGCTACCCCAGCCTGACCCCTGCAACTGTCATTGGTGAGGGACCTCACCAGACACTTGTCAGATTACCGCTGCGTGACCCCAACTCAGAGACCCAGGACCAAGATAACGGGTAAATCGAGTGTAGAGGAAATATTTCGTAGAAGTCTTATTCTTCGTAACGGCTTGGAAGTTGTTTCCCCTACCCCTTTCAGAGCCAGGTTCGCAGATGTTTTGCGACTAACAGGAAGTGAAAGAACGATCTTCTCTTCGTGCTGAGCCGACCGGAGGTACCGCAATGTTAATTTGCCGAAAGAATGAGGGACTGAATTGGGAAGCAGAAGATGAACTCGAAGCTTGACCACTCAAGAAAATGGGCACATGTTCAGAGCGAATTCTCATATGAATACATCTTTGGATTCTCTGTGGTGGACGCCTTCAATTTTAGCGAGTTGAAGCAAGTCTGAAAAAGTCTCATTCACCATCACGGATTCTGGAGGCATGGACTCCATGGCATACGATATTCAGAATTTCCAGCAAACCCCGAGATGTCTAGCACGAATTAGACATCCGCACCAGATAGGAGATTCATTACTCCGCACTAGGAGTCTTTATATAAAGGACTCATAACTTGAAGTGAACTGTTGCTGCTGTATATCATCTTATAGCAATACGATAGATACCGCGGTCCCGGTACCGTACAGTATGCATGGATGGATGGATGGATGGATGGATGGAATTTATTTCGCCCGGAGGCACTGAGCCTAAAGGGCCTATGCACGCTAACTACATTCGGTTCATCCAAATCCGCCATTATCTCGTCCAACCGTACAGTATGCATCACTGGGCTGATCTTACAATACCGCTCGCCAAGATCTCCTTATCAACTCCTTATCGCACTCACACTTAGCTCAAAGAGGCCCCTGCACGGTGGCAGCCCGGTCAGTCAAAATTCTGGAGCTTCATCGAAAGAGGCTCAAGCTTCAATCCCGGCTTTCTTCTGGCATTTTGACGACCGTGCTCCAGAGGTCTCCGTCATCACCTCCAAACCTTGGTCTCGCTGCATCGTCGATAGTTGTAGCCAATCTCCACTCATTACATTTGTCACTGCGATTTCTTCTTTTGCCAATTGGAAGTAACTGATAACTTCCATCGCGATATACCACTGCATCACCGCCCAACATGTTGACCTCGACGGCAACCACTTTGTTGCGCACCACCACAGCCGGCGCAGTGCGCTCCTCCGCCGCAGGTCCCGGTGCAACTGGCATTCTCCTCCGGGGTGTTGCCTACTCTACCGCTGCTCCCCTCCCGCCCTTCTCCCTCACTACTCAACCATCCAAGTTCTCCTGCTCGAAGCAGTCCCAGCTCCTCCCCACCGCACCCGGGACGAGCTCGGTGAACCCACTCCTCCTCCGCTTCCGTATCCAGACCCAACAGCGCCGGGCTGCTTCGTCAGCCGTCCGCCCACCCCGTCCTCGCACCGATGCCGAGATCGATGCCTCGGCAGCCGAAGCCGCCGCAGCTGCCCAGTCCGCCGCGCACCCCGAGCAGCCCCCTCTGGACTGGAACACATTCTTCAAGCTGCGCAAGACACGACGCAACTGGCAGCTGGCGTTCTCCTTCGTCTCGGCCCTCGGCGCCGGCGCCACGGCTTCGATCCTCTTGACGAGCGGCGTGGCGGATAGTCTGGTTTCCCAGGTGCCCCTCGACCCGTTTATTGCGCTGGGTTTGATGGTCTTTGGTTTCACAGGATTGGGATGGCTCGTCGGGCCGAGTCTTGGATCGACCGTGTTCAATCTGATGAACAAGAGCACCAAGGCGCAGATGGCCATCAAGGAGAGCCAGTTCTTTGCCAGGATCAAGAAGCATCGCGTTGATCCTAGTTCTAGCTCCATGGGGAATCCAGGTAGGTTTTATTTCTTCGTATTTCTTGCTTCAGGGGAAACGGATATACTAATTCGGTCACATTATAGTACCCGACTTTTATGGTGAAAAGATCTCTAGTGTGGCCGGCTACAGGCAGTGGTTGAAGGACCAGCGGGCGTTCAACAGGAAGCGCAACATGCGTGCCAGGTAAATGGCCTCCACGCAGACTAACAAGTACAGAAAGAACGAATTGTCGTGGGTATTTGATGGGCAAAGAAGGATGATATAGTATCAGCTACAAATCGAGTGGGGAGCTGACGAAGGACTGGATTGTGCCAAACGGAGTCGCTGTGCATGTGGCTCATGAGCCCAGGTATCATGAGTCCTGAAAAATGGCGGAGAAAATGGGATTAGTTCCTGCAATGGGACTGAGAGTGTCTGTTGGCTTGTCACGAGAATCAGGTGTTTTCTTGTTGCCTCAACATATTTCATATTTGCCTGCCACTCATTGTTTTCTCAGAGTTCTTTTAAGCGGCGTTAAGGAGGTCAAACCCACCCATGCTCATTCATTCTATATACTGTAACCAACCATCCACCCACTCTTGTACGACTAGGTGTTGGTAAAATAAAAGGAATCTCAGATAAAAACGACCCAGAGCCGTCCATACATGGAGGTCTTCCCTTAATATCTACCGTTTAAATGGCCCTGAAATTCCAACAACGCCATGCCGCCCTGATGGTGCCCTGTGTATCTCCGTTCTACCTTTCTATCCAGATCCTGAATGGCATACAAACCCCCGAAATGTCAAATATGTCATCTATCTCCCTAGGTCCATAAATCAGCATCATGACTCCTAGATATATCAGGCCCTAAGAGCGTAACGTATGTGAACCAAAGGGCGTACACACCTGCTTCATGATAAGGTACCTACACACTCTGGTAATCTCACCCAAAATAAAGATATTATAGGTAGTTACCTGCTCCTTGATTGTCTGCAAACCTCTCGGGATTTACATGATCGCCATTAGGTAGTCTCTCTCACCGCAGAGATCCAATGATGATTAATGCAGCTACGTAGCTACCAGGTAGGTAGGTACCTAAGGTTGGCAGGTAACTAGGTAGGTAGTTATATAAACGGAAAGGAAGGATCAATCTCCTCCTTCCAAGCCTTCATGCCCCCAATGATATCCACAATCTTGCGCTTCCCGCCGCGATCAAGTCCCATCTCTCTCAGCTTCTCGACAGCCTCTTGGGAATCATGGCCTCGTCGGCAGACTACAAAGATCGGTGGCTCCGACTCTTTATCCTTCTTGTCCTCCTCTTGGTCTAATATCTCCCTAGGCAAAACGGACGACAGTCGTTCATACGTCTCCTTGCTAATTTCTCTTCCTTCTTGTCCATTTTGTTTCTCCCGCTTGGCAATAGCCGCCGCGGTGAGTAACTTGCCGAATGGAACGTTAATAGCGCCTGGTATGGCCCCAAAAGAGAAGTGTTCTTTTTCTCGGGTATCTATCAGAATCCCCTGTAATATTTTCTGCTCCGGTTCTGACTGGGTACCAGCAAGGATATCCTTATACGTCGAGGCAGAGATTCTGTCTTCCATCGGCAGAGTCACCTTTGCACTGGGCAAACTGCAGAATTGGTCATAATTCGGTGTGCCCTTCTGGATACCTTCCAACGTCAAATTTTGAGGGGAGTTGTCTCCGCACGCGAAACAGGTCTTCCTTCGGCCTGCCATTCTTACTGAGCGGAAGGTCGCGCTAGAGGGACCTTTCTCCAAGTCGTAAGAGTAGATCAGTAGACTTGGTGGAAAGGTAGGTTCATGTGGTGGGTCGTTTAGTATGTCAGCGCGGTGGTGGCCTTTTGCGAGGATCTTGATCGCCTCACCCGCTTGAGCGATACCCATCATGCCGACTACCGTGCCGACTATGCCGGCTTCTCCGCAGGTGGTCATCGCTGATGGTGGAGGCGGTTTCGGGAAACAGCATCTGTAGCATGGCGGTAAGGGGTGAGTGACCCCTAGTATGGAGGTTATTCCTTGCGGAACGGGTGGGCAGTTAAGCACCGTGAGCTGTCCTGAAGCTTGGACTGATGCCGCCGAGACGAGGGGCTTCTCGAGTAATACACAGACGTCGGAGATGAGGTACCGGGTGGCTGGGTTGTCTGTGCAATCCAGGACGAGGTCATACTGTGATATTATGTCGGCGGCGTTGTGGGGGGTCAGGTGTGTGAGGTGAGGGATGTAGCTAGGCAAGGGGTTGAGGCCCTTGAGGTGGGTGATGAGGCTGTCTACCTTCATCATGCCGACCCGGGTGGTGGAGTGACCGACCTGACGGTGCAGGTTGGAGATCTCGACGACATCGCCGTCGACAATGCCGATTGTGCCGACGCCAGCCCCGGCGATATACTGAGCAGCTGGACAACCCAGACCACCGGCCCCGATAATGAGAACCTTGGAATTTATGAGGCGTAGCTGAGCTATGGTGTGTATGTCAGCATATGAGAACACATGGAATTTTTCCAAGTGATCGTGTTGGTGGGTTGAGCCCAAGACATACCATCTTTTCCCATGCCAGGAACAATCATCTGACGAGAATAACGCTCCATTTCTTCCTCTGTGAGAGCTCGGTCGGTATATTGAGCCATGGTCGGCTCACTTTGAAAAGCTGATTTCGAAGGTAAAAGGGGATTGTGATCTCTTTCTACCTTCCTGCTCATCCCCTGTTCACACGCCCCGTCCATTCTTACTACTCTCGAGAATCGGTTGACTTATTTTAGAGTTTTAGGTGGAGGGTCGGCGCGTGAAACTTGAGAACAGGAAATGAGATAAGGATACCTCCAACTTTAAATATCTTGAACAATCGAGTTCATACGGAATTCTCGTTTCCGCAATCAAGAAGTTCAGTACAGACCGGCTTACATGAATATGAGAACGAAGCCTTGAGCGGGTGAGTGAATGAGTGAGAGCCCCTCCACCGGACCCTCAGCCCCTTGACAAACCCCACCAAGTGATATCTGCCAAGGCTGCCAAGAAATAGGATTCACCAGGCTGGCGCCAAAAAGCTTAACGGTGCCAAAGGCGGTGAGAAAATCTGCAGCCCCGCAAAGATCTTCCAGTGGAGTTTTTGACCGTTCAGCCCCGCTAAAAAGTCCAATCATCTCCTTATTCTGCCATCATCAATCGAGCTGCGAACATCACCACCTCAACCTCCGCTGCTTGCCTTTTTGCGAACAGTCCTGTCGCGCACAATCTCGCCCATTCTAACCTGCTCTATCTTTAATTCAAACCCAGCGACTACTTCAAACGCAATCATGGTAAGCCCACGCCACTACCTGTTCCTCTTCCACAATCCCGAGCTAATGTCCTCCATCCAGGCGCCGGTAGCACCCAAAAAGCCCACCTCCTCCGGCGATGCCCCCTCCAGCGGCTCCGGCGCAGGCGCAAAACGCCTAACAGCCCGCCAAAAAGCAGCAATGCGCCTCACCAACCCCCTAATCCCACGAAAAGTCCACCGCGCCGAAGCAAACGTCTCCGACTCCTTCATAAACTCGAAACAAGACAAGCGCCTAATCAAGCACTCGGCATTCATCTCGCGCGTAAAGACCTCTGCGGGCGTAGGAAAGAACAAGACCCTCAAACGGCGGCGGCCCTCCAAGAAGCTCGTCACCACCCTCGAATCTCTAGGCGACGCGCTAGATGATATCGTCACCAAGGACGGACAAGATGGAAACCCGAAGATGATGGATTCAAAGCAGGCGTTGGAGGGCAAGATCCGACACAAGAGCTTGAAATCTAGACCGGGAGCGCTAAAGAAGAAGGAGAAGGTTGTCAAGGGCGAGATGGAGCGGTTTGGCCGGAGTTTGGCGCAACTGGCTACTGTTACGGGCCCTGCTTCGACAGAGCAAGGGAAGGGGCAAGATATGGAGGTTGAGCAGACACAAACACAGGCGGCACCTTCGGCGACGTCGAATCGATGGGCTGCGTTGAGGGGGTTCATATCTGCTACTATGGAGCAGAATCCGGCATTTTTGGCGCAGAATAAGCAGGAGCAGCAGAAGTGATGGGCTGAAGGAATTATTGCAGAGGTAAAAGCGTGGGAACGTACATATACTATGGCCAGCAAGGCCGCAAAGTATGCGGACGGTCTAAATGAGGATGGAAATATATACCCAGTAGTTTTATGCGCATGACTAGATACTATTCCAATCATTGCGCTTTCCAGATTCAGTTGGGGGTCTACTAAGAGGTTGGCGAGGATGATAGGCCCATATTACACGGAATTTGGCCCCGAGATATACTGTACCGAGTCTGCAATCACACCTTCATCACGCAGTCTGAGAGAGATGGATGATAGACAAAGAGCAGTATGGAGCAGCATGGATCAACATAATCGTGCCGATACTGAAGGACGAAAAGAGAAGTCGTCCCTTTTGTCCCGGGTCTGTATTTTGTGTACCGGTATATAGCTCGTCTTGTTTTGCCTTCGTTTTGAACTTGCTTCGCCAAAGAGCATGGGAAATATATATACACGCATACACCTCCCCGCAGCTCTGCTCCATCCCACTTGATGCTCTTGAAAAGACCCTGTCCGTTGTTTCAACATGTCCCAATCAAGTATCAAAATACCGTTCCCAACCCAAACAAAACCCTGCGTAAAAGCAATATAATGAATAACCATAGCAAAACAACAAGGGGTACTCGAGCTCGCCCAATCGCAAGAACATAAATGAAAGAGAGAGATATTAGACCCAAAGAAATGGGGAGAGGGAACTAAGACGCCATACTCCGACCTCAAGAGAGTGATAACGCCCAACTGTGTACCATGAACCGCATGCATGTAATTATCTGGATGAACTCCTGTGTGTTCATCGTGATGTCAATGCTCTTTTGGATGATCCGCTCGCCGACCCCAGCTATGACTACTTGGACCGGTGAAAGAGTGGTCGTTATGGTAAAGCAACACTCCATACTTGTACTTAAAATATCGATCGGTGAGGTGGTGAGAAGACCTCGCGCAGGACCTTGAGTCTGTGTCGCAGAATGAGGTGAAACTCCGCAACCGCAAAAGCGTAGAAGTCGGAGGGCGGAATTGGTGTATTTTGCTGCACCATGATAGGTGTGGTGGATATATCCGCAGATGCAGCAAAGCCGGAGTGTGGTGATGTGAGGAGGAGTGATGGAGGCAGGTCTGCGGCTGATAGATTTTGCAGGAATTCCTGAATATGACCGGCGATAAGGTCGAATGGTAGACTGCCCGGCAGACAAACAAACTTGGACCGTTTACTATTCGATCCGCGGCGGCGTGTCCGAGTTGGCGTAGGGGCTGGCACTTCGTCGTCTCTCGCCCTCCTTTCGTAATGACTCAATGATCTTGAGCATCTCTTTCCTTCCACCGTGGCTGTCAATGACCTTTCCGGCCATGGACATGGACACCTTCTCGTTGTAGTTGGCGTTGAGAAGGCGTTTAATCAGCAGGTGGCGCATCAGAATGCACACAAAAACGCCGCAGTCGCTGCTGTTCTCTTGCTGCGGGCAGTCCTCCATTTGCGTAAACTTGAGCGGGATGCCCAGGATTTTGCTGAGCCGATCGGCACATTTCTGTGCCTCGTAGCAGTTGGCACCACCGAGCGAGTCGTAGTGGAAGGCGACTTTGTCGATGACCGAGACGAGGAGGAGAGACCAGTGGGTGCCTCCATCGGCACTCCCGCCGTCCCTCGCGTCGTTGATGGGCAGGAAGATGTGCGTGGTCTTGGAAAAGTCGGGCAGCGCACTGCCGATGCTCTTGACATCGACCGCCTGCATAAGCAGGAAAGTCATGCTTGGGCGCAGAAGGACGATCCGAGCCCGCGGGTACTTTGGGAGGATCTCCCGCTCAAGCCATCTGAAGAGGTGTTGTTAGAGTCGGTCTTGACAGGAGATGGGCAAATTAAAGAGCAAATAAACAAGATGGAACTGGTGGTACAAAGGAATATGTCCCAATGTTGAAAGGAGGGTGACGCAGAAATGAAGGAAGTGGTAAAAGGGGGCAGAAAGGGGGCGATATCAGAAAACGTACTCTTCCCAAAAGGCGATGTTCTATACAGAGGTTAGCTGCAAATACTATAAGTGGGAAAGAAGGCGGAACTCACGCTGTCGGTCAGCCAGTCAGACCTGAGGGCCTTGATGTCGTCACCCGTCACTGAGGAGGTGTCAGCTAACCTGTCCAGGGGAGTAAACACGGGTGGCAACATACACATAATATCATGGTCTGTGATCGGTGGCCTCGATGATTAGTCTCTTGTATATGTGCGCCCCGTATACCAAGTGCTACTTACACGACAGATATGGGGTCGTCGGGGAGAGCTGTACAAGGTCAGTTATGGATTCACACTCCCAAGGCGGTTGGACATGAAGTATCTTTGCTTTCAAGAGATACGGGCCTTGTCTACAGGTTCCCACTATCTCGAAAGTGAGAAAAGCGATCCTGCGCAGCTTGTGTCTCGAGTGTCTCGAGTGCCATTTGGGCAGCTGCTGGGAAGACCACAGGGGCATGCCCAACTTTGAGCGGCGGGCAGAGGTGGAAAGAGTACATCCAGCCGAAGGAGGGAAACACAGCCAAGCTTACCGAGTCCACGAAATGCCTTGCGACTCTTTGCCGGAAAGGCATCTTTGTATTCTTCGGCCCGGCGGGCTTCTGGGAAACTCGACCGACGTTGCTTGGGTAGATTGACGGATGGTAGAAGCGGCGAACGGACTGGTCGGAGAATCGTGGTGTGATGGGAATAAAAAGAATTTCGGACGCAATTGTCGAGAAGAGTGTGGTAAAGAAGCGGACGAAATTGAGGATTAAGTTCGGGTCGAGGGTGCAAGAGGAAGGCGAGGCAGGCGACGGGGCAGGAGCACCTCGACAAGTGTAACGGACCCAAACCTTCAACGACTATTTCCGGATGAAAGACAAACAGACTTGTCAGCCTACGCGCATTTGACGAGGCGAAAGTGGGGTCTCTTTCGGGAAAAGAGGGAAGCGCATACCTGGGATATAGAGGAGGTTAAGATTCAACGACGACGATAGCATGGAGTGGTGGTGATCAGGATATGGGTTGGAGTTTTCAGGTTAACTCGGAGGTCCTTTGTCTGGCGCTACCCCGTGGAATGGGAGGGCTTATGGGGATGAGGGGCCACCCTGCGCTGCGCCATGGTTCTTTGGCCCATCGGGTGCCCCGCACCAAGTCCCCATGTCTTGCCTTTACGCACGCGGCAGGCCTGGAATACTCGAATACCTTACCGGCTGCTAGCCCAATGTGGCTGTGCCTAAGACTGTAAATGACGTCCCTTGGTTACATGCCCAGTTACTGATCGATCTCTCTGGCTTCCATTTCATCGTCTCCAAATAATAAGCTTAATTCCATATGGAGCAAGTCAAGGTCAACGGGAAACCACAGAAAACACAGACCTCAGTTACACAACTCCTGAACCTTCACCTCGATGAGTAAGCGGTGTGCAAGGGCCTGCCGGCATTGAGTTGGAGTTGCCGCCAACGTCACCGAGATCAACCACAGATCTCGAATAGCACGTGCCTAGCTTCATTTGCACAAAACGACGCTTAACCCTTTTGGGACTTATACAGCTTTCACGGGGCATGTCAACACTGGTTGCGACTCCCTCGTTCGGTATTCCGTTGCTTGACTTTCTTTCGCTGTGACGATACTTTGAATTTTCCGAAGCGTATTTTGACTTTTGATTTTCTTCCTCATTTGCCACCTCGAACCTTATACACATACCCAAAGACCCGGAGTCGAAGTCAAGGGACATGAGGTGGATGAGATTGAGGACTGTGTGCCAGGCAGGGCGATTCAGGCCGATCTTGAGCGAGAAGAAAATCAACTGGGCGATGTTTAGTTTGATTCTGGCCGAATACGTGTTGACTGGTGGTTCAGTATAGGGGGACAACGGGGGAGGAAGATGAGCCCACCTGCGAACCACCGCCTGGAATATCCTACGATTAGGCGTTTTGGGATCATAGCATGCTTTGACTTTTGAAATTTCTTGTGTGTGGGTTCATAGTGATAGATTTAAGGCCCATATATGCCTGCGAGAACGATGAGGGTTCGTGTGCCCAAAAAACTCTGTTGCAGTCGCAGCTACAATCTGAACGTTGATGATTTCGTCACTCGACCCCTATTTTGGAGTCACGAGGAATTCTCAATTGGGTCATGGGGATATTTGAACAATAGGAAGCACCTAGCTGACCCGTATATTACGTAGGGGAGGTTTGGATGGAATAATAGACCAAAATTCTGGTCACCCTCTGCCTGCAATCTACTGTCTATTCACCCAACTGACTAATAGAATGACTATGAGAATTAGGTTTTATCGTGGACCTCTTCCCTCTGAACTTTGGCATTGACTTTCCAACAGACGCTGCACAATAAAAAGGTTCGGTGTGGGAATTTGTGTTTGGGAGACTCAAATTCAATATTATCCTCCCCGAACTGATTTTGACCTCCACCAAACTTTCTCCGTCCAGCCACCGTGACCTATATAAACATCTTCCTCTCCTCTCAATTCCAGATCTCCTCTTCTTTCCTTCGGTACTCACACAACTTCCAACACCTTGGTCTTCCATCACATTCAAGACCAACCTCCAGCATCAAACACTTTATCGACTTTACCCCTATTTTAAATCTTACTTTGATCTATCACCCTAAACCATACCAACGACAAGATGCTTTCCTCAAACGCTCGCCCTTTGGTTGCTCGTGTGGCTCGCCGTGCGGCCATCACCGGTCAGCCCGCTCGCTGCTCGAGCCAGCTCACCACGACCCCCAGCGATGGTGCCAAGTCGAAGGAGGAGGAGCGTCCCACGCAGCACGATGCTGCCAAACCGACCATCTTCGACCTCAAGATCGAGACCCCCATCAACAAGAGCAGCGAGTGGAACATTTCCTTCGCTCCAGAGCAGGCTGGTGAATCTCCTGCCAGAGGCCAGTCGATGCGTGACTTCAGGAATTCTCGATATCCTCCTCGAGGTGCCACCACCGCCGGGCGGCCAATCCGCCTCCCACCTTCCAATCTGTTTTCGTCCCTGGCCGTCGATAGGAAGCCTTTTGCCCAGACGGAACCCCTTTTCGTCTCTGACCGTTGGTGTGACGAGATCGGCGAGGCGCGGACCATGGAAATGTTGGGCAAGCTCCACGCCGAGGCCGACAAGCCAGCGAAGCAGAAGCTGGCACCCTCTGCTACATATTTTCCCGGCAACCGTGGCACCCATTTTCTGCCCAGCCTTGACAAGCTTCCCGACGACATCTACTTTCGGATCACGAATAAGGTGCGGCTTCGCGTTGGAATCGAAGCCGGGATCAAGCGCACCAGAGACCATGAGCAGCCCCGGAGAGCCCTACCTCCCTCTGCGACTTCCTCTGCGACTTCCTCTGCGACTTCCTCTGCGACTTTGGGGGGCATTCCATACTGGTACTACTATCCTTAGACCAGGGGCATCAGCAACCGGCATTTATCTCCACGCATAGCATAGTCGACACTTCTCGAGGCGTTTGGTTCAGTCGATGGTGGCCAAAAGGCCAGCTAACATCATCTCGGCGTTTGGGTTTTTTGAGTTTCAGGCAGCATCCCCTGGTCGATAACGACGGATTATCAAGGAACGACCAGTGAAGAGTGGGTGCGAGACACTCAGCACCTAGAAGATAGTTAATACCAGTCCCGTTCCTTTTTACCTGCCTCTTTACAACGTATGGCTTCTGTGAATCTCTTACCTGTATCTCGTAGATGACTAACCGGAGCGCTTTTGTATTATACCGTATCTTCGTCACTTGTACATTGCTTTGTCTCCTTTCAGAAAGCAAGAACGAAATTCCCACCTCCAGGTCGAATCCTATCTCATTGGACCCTTGAATCGTAACAACTGTCTTCATAACACGTGATGTCCGAAACTGTGAATAACCTCACATAACCTTCACGCCACACCATCCAAACAACCCACACCTTGATGTCCCCGGAGGTCAAGCCCAGAGGGCATATGGATTACTTCCATGGTATACCTACTACCAAATATGCCACAAAGTCCCTGTAGCTCGGTGGACAGAGCGCGGACAGCGTTGCCTATTTCACACAGCGTTTGAGATTAGCGGGTTTTCCAGCGAAGTCTACTCAGCGAAATATCAGCGCATCCGAGGCCAGCGGTTCGAATCCGCTCGGGGATATTTCTTTGGGCTGGGTAATCTAGCCATATTTCCTCTTTTGTCTATAGTCCCATTACGGCATGAATGAATGGATGAGGAGGGAACTGAACAGTGAAAACCCCCCTTTCTTCACTCTTCCTTCAGATAGGTGCGGTGCTCACAGGTCCAACACGGGTCAGTTATTTGGTCTCGGCCGCCGGCAGCGGCTTGTTTGACCCAGAGTGCGAGACGGCCAATGTTCTCAGCAAAAGGGGAAGGAGGCGGCGGGAACTCAATCCTCCCCTCGTGGCCCCTGCCAGTCTGACCGGTTGTTTCGATATGATTCTCAACGGATGATGACTGATTTTCCCCATCAGGCCTTACTGATATTGAGCCAGGCACCTTATTTTACTGGGAATAAAATAGGGGTAACCAAATCAAACAGCTTGGGATCCAGGGGCTCGGGATTCGGTCACGGCGCACCTAAGGAGGAAGAGGAGGAAGAATCTTGGGAGAACACGATAAGCAAAAATTCCAACATGACGAACCTTGAGAGTATCACACATGACTTTGTTTATACATAAGGACGGGGTTGAAGTCATTCAGTACTTGGACATGGAGTTGGGGTTTTGGAGAAGCGTTGGAGAACGAGGGCCTGAGGGGCTTGGGAAGCAGGGGAATGAGGGGCTAAATTAGCTAAGCCAAGCCTCACTGCCGTCTTGGCCCTTAACCGCAATCCCCGGGATTCTGGCTTATCAATCAGGCCAAGGGACTCGTAACCATCTCCTCCATATCATAAGATCCCAACGGCATCACTCTAAAGCTTCACGGGAGAGGCAACACCATTTCCCGGCCCGTAACTCAAAGACACGAGCACTTCACAATACCCCGGCTGTATGGAAAAAGTACACAACGGGGCCGCCGCCATGAACTCCACCCAAGACCAGGTCCGGGTGTCGAGCGACAAGGAGAGCATCACTGAGGACGGCCGCTGCACGATGCTGCTCAATGTCACCCGTCTACGAGACCTCCTATTCCGCCCGACATTCCTCAAGCCAGCATATCCATCCATCTCTTCCATCCGGCGAACATCCCCAGACCGACTCAGCGCGTCCGACGCATCACCGAGCCCATTCCCGGACGAGCCGATTCCAGCGACCTCGCTCCAATCCACTTACACGCCGCCGGGCGGACCACCCACCGTCCTGTACCTCGCATATGGCTCCAACCTCTGCGCGCAGACATTCCTCGGCCAGCGCGGCATCCGTCCCATAAGCCAAGTCAATGTCTCTTGTCCGACCCTCGACTTGACATTTGATCTCCCGGGCATACCCTACATCGAACCATGTTTCGCCAACACGGCGCCTCGCAAGGTGCCCAAGACACCTCCTAAGCTGCCCCCCGATCTGCCCAAACCACCACCGAACATTCCCGACATCCCGAAACCGACGCCTCCGGTTCCTTCTCCTCCTCATCCGCCGCCGCCTATCAAATGGGACGAGGCGCAACAAGACAAATCGCCCGAGTTTCCCCAAGACGGGAGTAGGAAAGAGCCAGTCTGGGAAAAGGGCCTAATAGGGGTCGTCTACGAAGTGACCAAATCCGACTACGCGCACATCGTGGCCACCGAGGGCGGAGGCCTAGGCTACAAAGATATTCTCGTACCCTGCCTGCCTCTCCCCGCGAGCGTGGGCGTCCCCGAACGACCCCCCGAGATTCCGATCCCCTTCCTGGCACATACCCTCTTTGCGCCCCAAATCCCTGACACCCCCGACAACGACGACGACAAGACCACCACTCCATCGCAACTCGAAAACCAGTCCAAATCTCTCCTCCCCAGAGGAGACGATGACGACGACAAGCCGCCCAGTCCCAAACCACCAACTCCCCCCGACCTGCCGAAACTAATCGCCAAACTCCCTCCCGCCCTCCAAAAACTCTTCCTCCCCAAATCGCGCGCAAAATCCCACCCGTTCGAGCCCTACGCCCAACCCTCGGCGCGGTACCTCTCCCTCCTCGTAACAGGCGCGTTCGAACATGACCTACCGCAAGATTACCAAAAGTACTTGGCGTCCCTCCAACCGTACACCATCACAACATTTGGTCAGCGAATAGCCAAGTACCTGGTTTTGATCTTCTTGATCCCAGTAATGTTCCTCATCATGTTTATCGGTCAGAAATTCTTTACCGACCCCAAGACGGGCAATCTGCCTCTTTGGTTTGGGCTTGTCATGAATTTGTTTGGGAATCTTACCTGGGGTGGCTATGATCTTGTTGGAAAGAAATTGTGGGGGGATGGGGAGCGGACTATGGAGGACGAGGACGAGGACGATGACGATGACGATTCAAATGGAGTAATAGCGAAAAGTTGGGGGAAAGAAAAGTGGGCGGATACAGAGAAACAGTCTTTGTTGGCGCAGAATATGTTGCTGAGGGATTGGTAAGATTGGTACCTTCATTTTTGGGGCGATTTTCCAGGTATTGGTCTTTAGTTTGATGCTAAAAAGGATATGTTATTTTCAGTTTGCCAGGAGTTCAGGTTTCTTGGGCAATAACAACGAGGATTGCTTGTCTTTGACAGGGTCATTGTTTTGGGGCTACTTCACGCCAACTCCTTTTTCCTACCATCTTGTAACTTGACTACCTAGTACATATATGGACACACTCCTTTTGGGCTTTCCAGGTATCGTTAATTCATGGCTTTTCTTCGTCCATGCTGATATGTCGCTACCTTTGCGCGATCAATTTACACTTGACTTCAGAGGCCCAGTCCCGCTGTCAAAGGTCTATGGAAACAGTGTTGGATCCAAAATGTTGCTTTCAAAAGGAAGAATTGTCTTGCCTAAAAGAATCGTGAATGGTCTTGAGCTTACGAGTCACCAGAGTGAGAAGCCATATCCTGTCTAATAATGCCTTTATTATGTGGTTTGTTGATCAAGGCAACAATACCAACCATCCAACCCAGCCCTCAGTATACCTAACATAAACTAAAAGATAAAATGTCCCGGACTTTTCCATTATCATCGTCCGCTCCAATTCTTGGAACAATGCAATTTTGTCTTCCCTAGTGACCGTCGAGCCAATCCCACCGGACCCTTAGACCACCCACCAAATAGTCCCAGAGGTAGCGTATCAAATTACCCCGATTTATCCTCTAACTTGGTATATCCTGCACACGTTACCGACCCCGATTCCCGTACCCGACCAGCTCAGTACTGCAGCCAGCCCGTCCGTCCCGTGTCCGGTTCCCCGATTCTGCTGCCCATATGCGTCATGTGATATCAACCCCCACACGTTTTATAGACCTGCCAATTACTTCCTGAAAAGAGAAGGAATATCTTCCACCTTGACCTTTTGGTCCAAAATGCCATCTACCACCTTGAACAGCGGGTACTTGTCCTCAAAGCCTCTAGCGCGGAGGAATTTTATTACCTCGCGGGTGGTCGAGATACCCTGGAGCTTCTGTCCGTTTAGCTCGGTCCGCTCAATTTCCTGGAGCGAAACACCCCTCTCGACCGCCATCTTGGAGTAGCGCCAGTTGCGCGCCGCGGTGCAGCTGACAATCATGTCACCCCAGCCGGCACTCTCCTCCCAGAAGGTCTTCTCCTCGATAGTCTCGGGGAAGAATTCCCGCGCAAAGGCGATGATCTCGAGCATGCCTCTGCGCATGACGGCTGTCTTGGCCGTCATGTTCCATCCGTGGCCCTCAACGAAGCCACAGGCCAGGGCGACTATATTCTTGAGAGCACCGCCAAGAGATACGCCGACCACATCGGAGACCATCGAGACTGTAAAGTAAGGGCGGCTAAAGAGCTTGTAGAACACATCGTGGTTGAGAGTGGGGTACGACGCAGGCACGGGAGTGAGTTGGGTGCTGCTGGGCTGGCCACGTGCGTTCAGGTGGATGAGAGCATTCTTGTGGACAGGGTGAATGCCAGCGAAGCCGTTGGAGTCGCCATTTCCATTTTGGTGCAGGTCGCACGCAGGTGTGTTGTAGGCGATGGTGGTCTCGCACCACATCTCGTTGGCAATCTCGCTGGCAATGTTGGCACCGCTCAGCGCACCGCAGTAGATGCCCAGGGTGTCACCAATGTACTCGCTGATGAGCTCAATGGCATCGTCCGTCACTGATACACCCTTGATGCAGCTTATGCCCCGGGCGTAAGGGGCAACGTTGCCCTTGAGCTGCTTGCAAATGTTGCCAATGAACTCGTGGGGGAAGTTGAAGATGAGAATCGACGAATCCTTGACCGCATCGGGCAGGGACGGGTTGGCGACCACATTGTGCGGAAGGGCAATTTTTGGCAGGTACTTGACGTTCTCGTGGTACGTGTTGATAATGGACGTGAGTTTCTGAGGGGTCGAACCGATCGAGGCGTCGTAATGGGGAGAGTCTTCGCCGAGGGTCACTTGCTCCTCATACACCCACATCTGAACATCGGTCTCGAAGAGATCTGGATGCTCGGCAGTGCTTTCCGCAACCAGCTTGGCGACGGTGGTGCCCCAGTTGCCGGACCCGATGACGGTCACCTTGTGTTTTTGTTGAACTGACCCCGCGGCTGTCATTTTGGCGGTGGATTGGCGGGGGAGGAGTTGGTGAGTGTTTGGAGAAAAGGCGGTGGAGGCGAAGACTGGTCTGCTAGGAGATCTTGGTTTCGGCCTTGGGCTGGGCAGGGAGGAGAGACTGGAATGGCGAGGTTGAGGTAGTCGCTGATGGTGGGATGTCGACAAGCAACGACGATTCGGACTGGGAGGAGAAGTGAAAGGACAAGATCTGGGACCGGAAGTACAGCCGGGACTGGATCTGGACCTGGGGCAGAAATCGAAAATGGGGTAGCTGTTATGGGTACTATGGGGCGAGTGGAAGAAGCTAAGATTTTGGTGAGACAACAAAATCGGGCGGGAACGAGATGGTAAGCAGCAACGTGGGTTTGCACTATTCGGTAGCAAGGTTCTGGGTATCTTCTTATAGGGTAATCGCGGGAGGCAAATGGCCCTCATTGGCAATTACGTAGAGAAAATCAAGAGCCTCGGTGCAAAGAAAAGGAGGAAGAAAGGACTTGTTACCAACACTGGTAAGGATACGTTTGGCGGTCGGTGTGAAACTGGGCTGATGACCCCGGTGACCTTTTGCTGTCTTTCTCCCTTGCTGTGCTTCTCTTTTTTTTTGCGATGCAGCAGTCCCAGTGTTTGTGGCCTCCCTTCCAGAACTGGAATTGGGGTCCAGACTGGCAGGAAAGCCGCGGGACAATGACGCACATGGAGCATCCCTGGCAAAAAGACCCAACCAATTTTGCAGTGGGAGGAGCCCTCACCGCCTTCCCTTTTCGTCGACCCGGGCACCACCCACAAGGGACGGCAAAAAGCTCGTGATTACCGAGGGGTCACAAGACAAAGCAAGGCAAGAGCAGTCACCGAAAAGTCCGATTCACCTCGGTGCACCGGCTTCCTCCGAATATGTCGTATTCCGCATCTTGCCAAGACCTCCTATCGGCGCGATGATAATGGGGATGCGACCTCATCTCAAGATGCGCTTTTCGGATGAAGATTTATCGTATCTTTCCGGGACCGGTAGACGCCTTCCCCTTTCTCACTGAACCCCTGAGTGGGATTCACACTACGACAACCTCAATGCGCAGCGGGGACTTCGGAATTGACCTCGACCAGCATCGGAAGCGGGCCGCCACATAAACTTTGAGCCTTGTCTTCCCGAGAGTGGCCCTCTGGCAGCGGGAGCTACTGTGAATGCGAAGTCTTGGTTCTACGCTAGAATTTTCAGGGGATTCGAGCCATCTTATGTGATGCACATGTCAATGCATTCAGCATGCATCACTGTGCCCTGTTTACCATGTTCCGTACGAGATGCCGTTGTTTCCTTGAGTCTCATGGCGGTACAGTGAATTGTACAAGGGCGGGAATGGCGGAATTGGACCTGATTCCCATGCGAGCTTTGCGTTCTTTGCTTAAGACTCTCCGAAGACACTTGGCCTGTTGCTTGAGAGATTTTATATTAGTGACCAGTCAGCTGATTCAGATCATCTACAATAGACAGCTTCAATAGACAGCGTCTTAACAGTTCACGTCAGCATCCATCAAGGCTTCGTGAGTCCAAGAGATCTGGACGCAGGACCATTGATGTGTTTTTGCGAGCGTTGTGGTTACCGTGTCCTGCTCTCGAGAGAAACACCAGGCATCAAGTTGTTACTCTCCTTTTAAATCCGTTTGTTTCAAAATATAAAAGCCGAGTGACAGTGAGGCTATCCCGGAGATGGACACTTAGTAATATCCAAGGAAAGTGTGCGGGGTCGTATCGAGATCTCGCCTGAAAATTACTTGATCAGTAATAGCTCGTAGCTACTAAATAGGGGACTAGGTGACCCAATCAGTCGCTGTCAAGGGGTGGGAATTTAGCCTGTGGGCAATGCGATGTTGCATCTTGGTGTGTCAAAAAAATAACATTACCAAGCTGGCCAGCTGAGAGTGACGAGCATCGTGTGGGAGGAAAGCCACATTTGCATACCCAATCTCACTGCTGCGGTGTTTTGTTTCCCCAAATGTCTCCGTCTCGCAGACGGGTGTCCTCATTCGTACCGCCGTCGTAATAGACAACGAGTTGAGTTGTCCAAAATGGACATGACGATAGCCAGGTCCCTCTGGCTCCCAGTAATTTTTGGCGGGTTGGTCAGCGCCCAAGGAGCGACCTGCTATAACGCATTCGGCACCGCCCTCATCTACGACGTAGAGGCGTGCGACCTGTCGGTGAGCGGGACGGCGGGATCTCACAGTGCCTGCTGCAATGTCCCCAAGCAAGACGTGTGCCTCTCGTCGGGCCTGTGTTTGGCGACCTGGGCTACGGGCAGAGACACGATGCTTTGGGTCGGAGGATGCACAGATCCCACATGGCAAGATCCGGCGTGCTGGAATCATTGCGTTGTTGGGGATGGTGAGTGCCTCCTGACCCCCCACCCCGTCTTCCAGATCACCTTGATAGAGGCGCCGCCACTGACCAGTGCACTTTGCGCATGTCTGACATACAGCTGGAGACCAAGCCACGGGCTATTCTCTGACATCCTGCTCCAACAACACGTGGTGCTGCGACGGCCATTTCAATTATCAGGCGAACGAGGGTAGTCAAGGCGACTGTTGCCAGAAGGCCTTTACCCTGTCCGAAGGCATCGGGACAGCCGTGCGGCAGATTACTACCAATGCCGGAACCACCACTCGTTCATCGACAGGTTCGAGTGCCGCGAGTCCTACGTCGCCGAACCCGACCACGAATGGCGGCAATGGGCCGGCGGCCACCTGCGTGCCCAACTCCTCTGCCGGGGCAGCATCGTCCACTGGTGATGGATCAAACTCGAAGACGGTCGCCATCGTAGGAGGTGTTCTTGGCGCAGTGCTCGCAGCATCTCTGGTTGCTGTCGGGGTCCTTGCCTTTAGCAACTGGAGGCTTCGGAGACAAATCCATGGAGCGGCGGTAGCAGGGACGGCGACGACATCAACTGGGGGATATGACGAATCCAAACCGAGCCCGCCAATACGGCATGGCTGGCCGGGTATTCCTCACACGGCCACCGAGTTGAGTGCGACCGACAGGACACCGGAGCTGGATGCGAGCCATCGAGGAGCTTTGAGAGCTCGATAATGGGGTTGATCAATCTTTATACATCGAAAAAGCTCATGTTGATGTTGAGCGGGAGGGTCAGGGGCGGCCGCCACTAGCTGAGACTAACAGATCCGGGACGGCAAGTTTGCCGACTTGGGGGCCAAGGACGAAGCTGAGGTCTTGGGTAGCTCAACTTTTCAACTGTCTTGAGCACGGCAACGTAAGGAGTTGAGGAGTTATGATCTTTGCGGTCTGATTTGGGTCTCGCAGCTGTATTTGAGCTCACCAATTGGTATCAACGCTGTACATATCGGACGCCATTTTTAGGCAACAGCTTTAAACCGCAGGACATTAATGATTCCACATCAGTTATTCCGGAACGGACGTTCAATTGGTCCATAAATATCTACTTGTATTTGAAATATCATTGCCAGACCAGGAAAGAAAAATATCTATTGGCTACCCCTTTCTCATTCTTAGGTAACGATATGGATAGTCTGATACAAACCTTCCCACAGACATTGGATGCCGTGGGTCTTTATTGTGCTAGACTTTCGCTTGCATCTTGAGTTGCACTGACAAGACTGGTCCGCTGAAGTGCTGACGTCATTCGACATGCTGGCCCAAAAAGCGCGGTGGAACTCAACTTTTGGCACCCGCTAGGAAGAGGGGCGCTTCAGCGGCGCGGGGCTTGTCAAAAAGTCATCCGAGACGGGATCCTTTCACTTGGGACCGACTTGCCAGGCACCAAAGGTACAGAACTGCTTCAAAGGGAAGAATAAATGCCGATCTTCGAAATGTCAGTTTCAAGTAGATGTACGGAATATAGTTGTACTCGTCAGCATTTTGACCACATGATCAGAATTGAAGAAGACAAGCTTTTCGTCCAGATCATCTCCTCACGGTTTGAGCGGTTTGTCAACTTCAGTTCTCGACAGGCTCCCCTGGTTCATATCGTCATACTCTCCGGGGTTAGTGACAATTGAGCTCCATGATCCATCGGAGTCCATCCCAATTCACACAGCTGTGCTGAGTCTCCTCAACCCGAGTGCTCGCATTTGCCCCAGCTCCTGTCAGCGGCTATCTACAGTGCTATTTTCTTTAGATTTAGATTCTCATATTGCTGAAACCCAACAGAGCAAACTGGACGGGGCTGGCGGTGATTGTGCCGCAGCTTCCAGAAAGGATGTTTCTAAAAACGGCAAACAAGCAACAGCATTTCAAGTGATTCACAGCGGCTCTACTTCGTGACCTGCTCTGCTTCCGTCAGATAAAAGAAACCGGAGCTTGAGCTTTAAACCCATGTCGTTCCTGCCTCCGGCTGAACCGCATTTTGCAAAAACCTTGGACCTGATGAACCGTCGAACCACTACTCAGTAATCATAGCTTCTTCCGAGACCAATCTCCAATCTCCTGCATCTCCTCCCCACGTCACTTCCCGGCTTTTCGCAGCAATATTCCCAGATCTTATTCAGCCCGCAGCGAGCTGCAAGCAAGCACTGAAACCAAGCTAACGAGCTCAACCAGCCCCTGCTGTTGACCGCCACTGCATTACTAGCTCCGCTCTGTGCTTGGAAGTCCTGGGAGCCAACTTAAATCTTATATCGACTCCCCCGCCCCGTTCACCTTGATTCCCGAAAGTTATTTCCCGAACTCGAGGCAGTGATGAGCTCGCGCATCTGCAGATCTTTCTGTCTCGCATTTTGCCTCATTTGGTGTCTCAGCGACAAAAACTCGGATCGCAATCGTCGACGCAGGTGATTTCGCTCTACGACCAACCAACCACCAACACCACTCTCAGGCCTGCGCAGGGGGTCGCATAGCGCAGTGGGGTCGATTCCGTGTCGCTGCCAGGTCCGATTTGCTTAGCAAGGTACCCATATCCAAGCCCAACTTGGGGTATCAGTGAGGGGAGAGCTTCTGGGCCGTGGGGTGATTTCTTTCCTCCTTCAACATGCCAATTCCAAGGACCATGGTTTCCAACGAGGTCTACTTGTTGCCTCTCAACGACGACGGGTCGCCCCAGGTCCCTGGGGAGTATATTTACATCGCGCCCAAGTCCAAAGACCCAGTAACCGTTCGCTTTGCCATCGAAGGCACCTCGAGCATCTGTCGCCATGGTAGCCTTTGGGTCAACATCCCGGAGCAGGGGGTAAAGTTCCAGCGGGACAAGTTTCGCGAGTTCAAGTATGCTATTTGTCACAATTCCGAAGCAAATTATCATTAGAGGACGATGAACTAATTGCCGTAACTGTAAACAATAGATTGGTGCCGGATTTCAACAGGACGCTCGAAATTTCCATTCCCATCCATGAAGCCGGTGCCTATGCCTTCTACACAACCTTCGCCGAGCTGCCCGAACTTGCGGACCACCTGGCCAAGGCCCAGACAAATGGCTCTGTCAAACAAGTCAAGACCAAAAAGACCCCCCTTTATTACATCGATGTTGCTCCCAGACTTACGCTCGACGGGCGTCCCCTACCCCTGCCCGCCGTATCCGTTTTCTCAATCATCAGCAAGTTCATGGGGAGATACCCGACTGATTGGGAGCGCCATCTTCGTGGCATCAGCGGGCGTGGATACAACATGATCCATTTCACGCCTCTCCAGGTTCGGGGTGCATCCAACTCCCCCTACAGCTTGTACGACCAGCTGGGCTGGGATCCGGTTTGTTTCCCTGCAGGAGAAAAGGACGTCCAGAAGATGGTGGAGAGTCTGGAGAAGAGCCATTCTCTGCTTAGCATGACAGATATTGTTCTCAATCACACGGCACACAACTCCGTCTGGCTCGAGGAACATCCTGACGCTGGATACAACTTGACCACGGCACCGTGGCTGGAATCGGCGTACCTGCTCGACACGACCTTGCTCGAACTTGGCACCAGACTGAAAGAACTTGGCCTCCCAACGGAGCTCAAGAGCAACGATGACCTCGTCAAAATTATGGACGCCATCAAAACAGAGGTCATCGCCAAAATCCGCCTCTGGGAGTATTATGCTCTGAACGTGGACCGGGATGCCGACGATGCGGTAGAAGCCTGGGCAAATGGAGAGTCCAAATTTCGAGACGATTCAGTCTCGCCAGATAAGCTTCGTTCAATGACCACCAAGGAGCAGGCAGAGTTCATCATCAAATACGGCCTCACCAACATGGACTACCTTGGTGAAAGGTATCGGAGACGTGTTGATCCCGGTGTGGCTGCTGCAATATTGTCGAGCATATATGGACGATTCGAGGGCAACAGCGGTCAAGGAGCAGATCGTGCAGCCGCAAGAGTTAAAATCGTCGAGATTCTTGACATTGTCAATGTTCCGTTCTACAAGGAGTACGACGCAGAAATAGCCGAGATTCTCCAGCAGCTGTTTAACAGGATCAAGTACGTCCGCTTAGACGAGAATGGCCCAAAACATGGGCCTATCAGCGCCGATTCACCCCTGATCGAGAGCTATTTCACCCGTCTCCCCAACAATGAACGCACAGCCAAGCACAAAAAAGAGGATCTAGTACTGGTGAACAACGGCTGGGTCTGGGGAGGCAACGCTATGGTCGACAATGCTGGCCCGCAGTCCAGAGTCTACCTTCGTCGCGAGGTCATTGTCTGGGGCGATTGCACCAAGCTGCGTTATGGAAAGGGTCCGGAGGATAGTCCTTTCCTCTGGGACTACATGACCAAATACGCCCGCCTCTTGGCCAAATACTTTGCCGGCTTCCGGATTGACAATTGCCATTCAACGCCGTTGCACGTTGCTGAGCATATCCTCGATGAGGCCAGACGAGTCCGTCCTGACCTTTACGTCGTTGCTGAGTTGTTTACCGGTTCTGAAGAAGTCGACTACGTCTTTGTCAAGCGACTGGGCATCTCGGCCCTTATCCGTGAGGCTATGCAAGCATGGAGCACTGGTGAGCTGAGCAGACTTGTCCATCGCCACGGTGGTCGTCCCATCGGTAGCTTCGAGGTAGATGAGATTCAAGGGGCCGACTCTGCCGCACGCAACGGTGATGTGACGCCCGTACAGTCGCCAAATGGCGACGGGGAATTTCTATACACGCGTGAGATTATACGTCGTATCAGACAGGTTTCTGTGCAGGCCTTGTTCATGGACTGCACGCATGACAATGAAGTGCCTGCACAGAAGCGTGATGCTCGCGACACGCTCCCCAATGCGGCCCTCGTCAGCATGTGTTCTAGCGCAACTGGCAGCGTGATGGGCTACGATGAAATCTACCCTCGACTGGTCGACCTCGTTTCGGAGACGCGTCTCTACACCTCAGAGTCGTCTAAATCCGCTGTCCGGATAGGCAAAGGCAAAGGGGGCATTGGAGGTGTCAAGAAGCTCCTCAATCAGATCCACACCCTCATGGGCATGGACGGCTATGACGAGACGCATATTCACCACGAGGATCAGTACATCACTGTCCACCGTGTCCATCCTGGGTCCAGGAAAGGATACTTCCTCATTGCGCATACTGCTTTCCCTGGCTACGGTAATGGGAATGGCGCCTTCAACGCGGTGCACTTGAAAGGAACGAAAGCTCGGCACTTGGGGAGCTGGATGTTGGAGGTGGATTCAAGCAAAGAGGCCACCGAGGAGGTTCTGAAGGATGGAAAGTTTCTCAGAGGTCTTCCTAGCAGGGTTGTCGACCTGCCCGGCATTCGCATGGAGGTCAAGGGAGACGAGACCATCATCTCGGTCCGCGATAGGTTCCCCCCTGGAAGCATCGCATTGTTTGAGACTTGGATTCCCGCCGCCGAGCATTCGAGCGGTCTTGATACCTTCGTCACTAGCGGAGCCAAGGCTGCCATGGAGGACCTCGATTTGGTCGACTTGAACTTTTTGCTGTACAAGTGTGAGCCGGAAGAGCGCGACGCCAGTGGTGGGGAGCATGGCACCTACGAGATTCCAGGCCACGGCAAAATTGTCTATGCGGGATTGCAAGGGTGGTGGAGCGTCCTGAAGGGCATCATCGCTCGGAATGATCTCGCCCATCCATTGTGCCAACATTTGCGCGAGGGACAATGGGCGCTGGACTATATCGTGGGCAGACTGGAGAGAGCCTCTAAGCAGGACATTTACGCGCGACTGGCCAAGCCCGCGCAGTGGCTGCGTGAGAGATTCGATGCCATCCGAGTCATTCCAAGTTTCTTGTTGCCTCGCTACTTTGGCCTCGTGCTCAGGACAGCGTACATGGCGGCTTTCGACAGGGGCATCGCGCTCATGGGAGATGATGTTCGCAATGGGCAATGGTTCCTGCAGAGTCTCGCCATGGTCAGTGCGCAGCAGACGGGCTTTGTAAAGTCGGCATCGCTGTACCCCGATCGTCTGGTTCCCAGTCTCGCAGCTGGTCTGCCGCACTTTGCCGTGGAATGGGCAAGGTGCTGGGGCCGGGATGTCTTCATCTCCCTAAGGGGGCTGTACCTCGGCACTGGAAGATACGACGAGGCCAAGGAGCATATTCTTGCCTTTGCCAGCGTCCTCAAGCACGGCATGGTTCCCAATCTGCTAGGAAGCGGAAACACGCCCCGGTACAATGCCAGAGACTCGGTCTGGTTCTTCTTGCAGTGCATCCAAGATTATACCAAGCTCGTCCCCGGCGGAATCGACATCCTGAAGGCGAAGGTGAAGCGGCGATTCCTGCCATATGACGATACTTGGTTCCCGGCGGATGATGAGCGGGCCTATAGCAAGGAGAGCACCGTGGCCGAGGTTATCTACGAGGTGTTTGCACGACACGCAGCGGGCATGAAATTCCGCGAGGCAAACGCTGGGCCAGGGTTGGACATGCAAATGACGGACCAGGGTTTCAATATCGAGATCAAGGTTGATTGGAAAAATGGCTTCATCTTTGGAGGCAACCAACACAACTGCGGAACCTGGATGGACAAGATGGGCGAGAGCACGCGGGCTGGCTCCAAGGGTGTTCCGGGCACACCGAGAGACGGCGCGGCCGTCGAGATCATCGGCTTGCTGTACAGCAATCTCAAGTGGGCTTCGGAATTGAGGGAGAAGGGTGAGCTCCCACAAGGCAGCGTCAAGAAAGCCGATGGCAGCGAAGTCAGCTTTAAAGAGTGGGCGGGGCTAATCAAGTCCAACTTTGAGCACTGCTTCTACGTGCCTGTCTCCAAGGAGGAAGACTCCCAGTACGATGTCAATCCCAAGGTAGTGAACCGTCGCGGCATCTACAAAGATCTTTACCGTTCTGGCAAGGAGTACGAGGACTATCAGTTGCGGTGCAACTTCCCCATCGCCATGACCGTCGCGCCCGACTTGTTTGAGCAGACCCACGCCATGCACGCCCTGTGCCTGGCCGACTCGGTACTTCGAGGTCCTACGGGCATGGCCACTCTCGACCCCTCAGACATGAACTATCGTCCGTATTATCACAACAGCGAGGACAGTGACGACTTTGCCACTTCCAAGGGAAGGAACTACCACCAAGGACCGGAATGGCTCTGGCCGACGGGATTCTTCCTTCGGGCACTGCTCAAGTTCGACTTGATGAGGCGAGCCGAGAGTGATTACGAGGGGAGGACCGAGGCCTTCCAGCAGGTAACTCGTCGTTTGATGGGTTGTAAAGAGGCGATCCAGAGTTCGGACTGGGCCGGCTTGACTGAACTGACGCAGAAGGACGGAGCGTATTGTGCGGATTCGGTATGTCTCTATTTCCTCAAGTCACTTTCCATGTGCCGCTCCGTAAGTTAAGTTTGCTAACGTATGCTCTCCTACTATAGTCTCCGACCCAAGCCTGGTCGGCCGGCTGTCTGATTGACCTGTACATGGATGCTGCCGAGGAGCAAGCCAATCATGACAAACAACAGCAAGAGACAAGCACAAAGACTAACGGCAAGAAGATTGAGCTTCCGGTTCGCTAGTCACTGAATCGACGCTACAGCTTTTGGCAACCTTTGGGGGGAAAGGCACGATTGGGCGTCGATTCATGTGTCCTTCGGGGTGTTAACTGCGCCTGATCATCGTACCTCGAAGCAAGGCGAGGATTAAACATTATACCTATACATGTGGTCTGGCATAGAGCGGGATAAAGGGGGAAAAGTTGATACTTCTTAAGAGTGCTTACATATTTATACGAATACAGCGCGGCCATTGCCTGTTTAGATTGCTGCTTTTTGTTTTTGACTGTTCAAGGGCTTCGTTTCCCATTGAAACACGGCTGTTTACATTGAGGTGCGAGCTTACAAGTACGTTGCCATGCTGTTTTTATTCTAAAAAGATTACGACGGCTTGTGGTTTTGTGATATTTGTAGATAAGATGCATACAAACAGTGTGACACTCCAAACGCCAGATACGTACGTAGAAATGAACCAGAATGATGCGATCTGATTTCTTTTGAACCGTAAACTGAATAAATTGAGGAAAATGGGGGAAATGGGGGATCTTTTCTGTTTCTTCTGGTGCCCTTAGTACCGGCCATTGGGATTGTGCGGCAGTGGAAAGTCGGGACCAAGAATCCTCATGTTAGTTCATGTTGGTTACATGTTCTTGTTGCCGAGACAATTGCCTGCCCCTTTTAGTCATCTTTATGTCCTTTGTGTCACTGGTGTTGGCTGGCGTTGTTGAGAGCTTCGGTGCAGCGGTGTTGCTGTGCCCCCTTAAGAAATGGCCTAGGCGCCTGCTTGGTGAACTTTCCGTAGGTACTAAAGCCAAGAGGAGCTATTCACACACAGAGGGAGCAGGACCAAGCGAAAGGGTAAAGGGGTATACACATGATATTAACTATAAACTGCCCCAGCATCCCATCTAGCTAGCTGCTACGTCTTTTCCTTGTATGGATCCCAACAACAGCAGGCTTCCAGCGGTGATGTTTGTACCTAGACATGTACTACAAGTAGGAAACATGTAATAATAAACAGGGTGTGGATGAGGTTGAAAAGAGAAAGAGACAGCGTAACGGGGAGAAAAAGAATTACCAAGCCGGCCACAAGAAATACTTTCATCACGCCAAGTTGAAATCAAGCCCTTTGTCTGTTTCCCCGTCCATTCCGTTCCAAGGAATCGTCCGCCAGCCCAGCCTGGGCTTCCTTGTCGTCCATACTGGCAAGACTGGTGAATGTGCCCTGGCTTGTTTGGTCTTGATCGCCGATGGTGCGGTACATTGTAGTTGGCTTTAATCGAGGTTTGCAGTAATCGGGCCACGGTTTTCGGTCCCAAAATGTGTCCATTTGGCGGTCAACGATCATGCCGCCGCTTCCGGATATCCCTGCCATGCCTGTCGCTTGCTGGCGGTTCGCCAAGGTGAACAGCTGCAATAGCCGCCAGCCATTGTGAGACCTCCTAGCTCAGCCCGTGCAGAGGCGGGGCGAGCCCAAGCCACGACCAGCAGTCCGCCAAAAACGCCAAAACTCCCCACCGATGAACAGTAAAACAGCGAATAAAAGGAGATACGTGTAAAGGAGGGATACATCGAATGGGATAAGTAGTCAGCGCCCTGTAGGGGGCTGCCAATAAAAGGGCAGTTGGGTAGATATAAGATAAAACATCTATATGCATCCAGTTGCTTCATCCCAGTTGGAAGGGAGTGCGTTAAAAACAGATGCTCGAACTGTTAAGTCGTCAAAAAAGCCAAGAGCCGCCGTAATGAAACGCCTGTAAAAACGCCGATCTCGCGTGGTTGTGGGACCCAGTTCCCTTTCGATTCCTCCCTTGATCACAAGTCGTCGGGTGCAGCCGTATGGTATATGCGAGGGAGAGAAATGAGGTCCGGGATCTCGGTTCGATGGAAAAGGAATGTACGTGTCGTATATATACCAGATCATCCATTCCACGCTTCCCATTATTGTTTTCGCAAGTCTCACGTCCTTTCCTTGACAACCCACTTCTTCTTTTCCTTCTTGGGCTTCTCGGTGTTATCGTAAACGCGAGCGGCGTGGAGCGGTGCCGGTTCGAACAAACCTGCACTGGGGACGTGGATGGTTCCTGCGTTGCTCGCGTTCGGGACCACGCGGCCGGACTCGGTAGCGTGTGCGAGATTGCGGCCGAGGGCATACTGACGATCCTTCTTACGGAGGTAGCGACGCCGCCAGATGCATGCTCCGACCCAGATTCCGGTTATGGCGACCACCATGATGACCAAGAAGATGACCCATTGGTAGTGATTGGAAAGCCTGCGAGACGAAAGTCAGCATGTCAATGGTTGGGTCAGAGTAATGGGAGCTCGTACCAAGTACCGCCTCCACCACCGTTGTTCTCGCTCTTCGCAGTTTGTGTCGCTCCATTAGGTCCCGTCGTTACGGCAGCTCCCGAACCGCTGCAGAAATCGGTGTACCATTTCTGGATGGCGGTGAGGTCGGCAGGGTTCGTACAAACTGCGTCGCAGACTCCGGTGGTGCCGGTCTTGAAAGGTATCAGCTTTGAGTGGTCGCAGAAGCAGGCGTTGTCGACTTTTGGCTGTGCAGGAGGCACGCAGCCTCCGTTTGCATCATATAGGGGTCCGCATTTGCTCGCGCAGGCGGGCAGTTGTGCTAATGGGAATAGCGTTGTTTGGGGAGGAGCCGCTGGAGAGGTTAACGTGAGTTTATGTTAGCGAGCTGTCAGATGCACATGGCGACAAGCCATCGTGGATAAATGAACACGCCGGGAACAAGGCCAGATAGTAGCATATGGGCAACGTACGATTACTCATATCGGCGACGTGTGTTTAATTGCGAATGGAAAGGTGTTTGAAGCGGGAGTCGTAGTAAGTCGCGCAGGGGTCGACGGTGGCAGCGACGGCAACGGATCACGACGTCGATGGAAGAGAACCAAAACACGGGGTGCAGCAGCGATCCGTGGTGATCGGCTGCACAGAGATGGGATGCCGGGCCTTGTGGTGGTCTGGGAGGATGTCGGTCCAAATTCAATTCATTTGAGTCGTCTCTCGGAGCACAAGAGCTGGAGCCGGAGATTCGTTCCTTGAAAAATTCGAATATAGCCGAGAGATGCTGTTCCTTTGTCGTCGAGGGAAGCCCGTATCGGTCACACAATTCAATCGTTATTCCCTTTATTTCTCCCTTGTTGCCTTGTTGATCAACGAATGGGTCCTGTCCTGTCCTGGCTGGATGAAAACGAGCGTGGGTGATGTTGGTGTTGGTTGTCTTGGGGAAAGATTGAATGGTCTGAACGGGTCACTCGATCATGGTAGGTTTCCAGTATTGCTAGCACAGGGCCAACCGACAGAGCCCACCGGACCCAGCAGGAAACGAGACCAGAGAACAGGCTGGGTCCCTGACTGTTGACAGGCATAATCAGCGGGAGAGACCCACAGTTCAGGTGCCATGGATGCCAGATGGAACCATCCATCTCACCCCGACAAGGGCCACAGCCTCCCTCCCCGGGGCTTACGAATGCTATTGCTGTCCAGTGACGGTCCCGTATTGGATTCTGGCCGTCAGCTCGATCATCTGGGCTTTCCCCCTTTTCGCCCTTGTCAAAATCCCCAGAAACTCAAAATCCAATTGAGTTTTACTTGTGCTAAGTATCATTGATCTTGTCTCACCGTACACAACTCTAAATTCCTCCTTACCGTCGTCCAACGAAGCGCACGTTTTTAGGGCGAAAGCAGGGAAATCTGCAGTTGGAAGAGGGGAAGGGGACACAGGCGTTGGTGACCCGCCCTACGACGTAACGAACACGAGCGAACCAGCAGCGTCACCAATCTGGGCTTCCATCATGTCATTTCCCCTTCCCCGCCTTGGAAGTTGGGCTGGCTGGGTGGGTTGAAGATTTTGGTGTGGGTGGTGGGCTGGCTGGCTATATTTCCCAATAGGGAACCATTCTTCTCTCTGGTAATCTCGTGAGTTGCATCCTACCACCAACAATGAACAACAATACCACGAGTTTTTTTCGCGTCGCGTTTCTATAAATGAGATGACCCCTCTTGTGCGCATCTATGTATCTGATCGTGATCATATAAATACTTTTACAATCCCATTGTGTTAAACATCCCGTCCGTCGTTCCACGAGCTGCGCAGCCCCCTATTTTCGGGCCAGGCACAGCTCCTCCAGGAAAACCCGCCGAACAACCCGCAGCGGAAACAGGATCTGGCTTTCATAATAAAACCCTTTCTGCTCTGTCAGCAAATATAGCGATGACGAGCCAAGCCAATACAATGCTGTCAGGCTACACTACCAGTTCGCATGCATACATATATAGGTATCCTATGTATCTCTGGCAACGCCGGGACGGCCGGTTCGGGAACGGTTCGGCCGCCCAAGGCCCGTCCATGCAGAAAGTTCCCGCTTTTCTCTATCAATCGCCCAAGATCAAACAAACTCATCCCTGATACACGTGCTTTACGGTGTTGATCTTCAAGCTTCAATGTACGGATACTGTATTTAAATATATAATGCCGGCGGTGTTTTTGGATCGCAAACCCCGATCGTGGATGGAACTGTATCAAACTAACTGGAAATAGCTTAGCCCAACCCGCCTTACCCGCCGACGCCCATGTTAATTTCTTAGCGGACGTACAACCGGTAAGCCCATGTCAGCGGTTCGCTGTAACGGTAAAGCAACGGTTGTTACGCGTCCTTCGTATTCACTGCACGTGCAAACCTCACTCGTTGATTAAGAAAATAAGAATGAAGCCATCGTGTCAAACTCCAAGATGTCTTCTCATAATATCAGTACGCCTGATCGGCTTTTCTTTCGTTTGCTCTTTGTGCAATGAGTACTGTGTACTCGCTATTGGTCACGCTCAACGACGTTTGTCTAACGGCCAGTCAGCCATCCCCAGCCAATGCTCTCACTCACTCACGTCCCATCTCATGCTTATGTCTCACTCTCAGCTCCGGCCGGTTGCCCGATGGCCAAAGCAGAAACCACGTGATTATCACCTTTTCTTTTTCAACAAGGATGAGAGTTTGTGTGAGTTTGTATTTTTGCGTGAGTGAGAGTGTGTGAGTATGTGAGTGATGGGGTGATTAAGTGAAACTATTCGTGACGAGAATGAGTTTATGCATCGCCCTTGTGAGTTCGTATTCTTATGCGTAAGTACCAAAGAGGGATGGTTTTGCTTACCTATCCTGGGCAGTCTTTGCTGTTGCGTGTCCTGCTCGTCCTGCTATGTTATGGCCGAGAGCGTTGGTGAGCACGCTAGACCCTTGTTGACTCTTCAGTCAGCATATCCAAGTTCTTTGTATCAGTAGTGAATGGGGGTTATCTTTGGCTGGTCATGACTTGGGTCCGGCTTATTTGTACATGTTGTGATGTTGGGGCAGTTGAAGTTTGTGAGATTCCGGTGAGCGAGTGAGTGAGTTGAATGGGGTGAGAGGCATCCTCCGATTTTCATTGTTGTGAGTGCGAGCGACGTTAAAAATGAAGCAAAAAGGGTACGAATCGTATGGACCTCATTGGAAAGATGTGTCTTGTCGCCGATGCCGGATACCGCTCAGTTGCTGAGAGAACCAAAGTGAAAGCATACGCGGATCTCGGTTCTCGACAAAGCTAAGTTCACCGATGAGAACCGTCCATGATCAAGACCCCTACGCCCTTTCGATCGGGATTGTTCGAGGTATGGTCTTTTCGGATCCTTTCACATCGTTTGCTTCAGCAAGAACGTACGCCATAGATAGTGAGTTGAAGACGTTGGCGAACTGAGACCAAGATCCAAGACTCCACATTGTAATCCTCCGCGGTTCCCCTGATTCCGATCGAGTCGGAGAGACTTTCCGTCATTGCCCAAACAACCACGCTTTTCATTTCTGAGACGACATGAAAACCACGAGTATGGACCTGTATGCTTGCCATATAACGTGTGAGGCGCTTTTGTGTCCCTTCGCTTCGTCGGAGACTGCGAAAAGATCAGACGAAGGTTAAGGTTCATACGAGCGAAAAGAATCCAGACCGCAGATGTCTCAGTCTATGGCCAGAAGGAGCAGGTGCACAACACCTCGGTCCTCGGTTCCTGCTCCCGCCATCATCCTCCAACTTGGCCTGACTTGCTCTGGGAGGGCGGCAGAGGCCCGGTCAGGCAATAATCACCGTATCCGAATCTGTCAACGGGCGTCATGTTGTATTGTCATGTTTCTGTTTCTCGCCCATGCTGACTCGTGTCGGCTCGCGGTTGAGTTGATTCAGGCAGGCATGGAGACATGCCTTGTCGGTTCAAGGGTAGAGGCATGGCAAGGAGGACCCTTGGAGTGTCACAGAAGTCAATGCCGACTTCATATTCGCCTTTCAAGTCGCCTGCGGCTCGACTTGCCGTGGGGTAACCCGTGGGAAGGGAAAGTATTGCCGTTGGGGGGTTGTTTTGTCCATGTTGTGTGTGTATGGCCTCGTTTGGCCACTTCGAGCTGGTAATACACGTCGTCATATTATGGGATTTGTAAATAGGGATCTGTAGCTGACTGTCGCTGGTGATGTCAGAGCTCGTTTATGTCTGGCAAGCCTTTTCGAGCAGCGAGATCTGGGAGTTGGCATTATCCCAGAAGCAAAGATGGAGTAATCCCGCGGATCGGTGACATGGCCCCCTCGAGTTTGCTGGGTGTGTTACAGTGTGCTTGCTGCTGCGGTCGAGTTTGCCACGAGGTCGGCGCTGCTCGTGCGTTTAGACATAAGAGGCAGCTCGGGACGCACAGAGCGAGGGCATGGGGGGCGGTGGACTGACCGACATGGGCTGGAAGGTTGAATGGGTGGGCTTGACTCTTAAGGCCGTAACTTTTGCCGGCTGTTAGTAGTCCCTTCCGACCACTTGGGAAGGCGGTGGGCTGTCTATTCGAGGATTAATGTTTTCAAGTCCAATATCTACCCCTGTGCCTTATTTGCTGGTTATGGCCAAGTGCAGACGCGAAGCACTAGCCTCATGTTGTCTCCTTCATAGCGGTGAAGCTTTCGCCGTTTGAAATGGCGGTTTGATGAAGAGTCTAACTCTCTGCAATCCTGGTCACAAACGGACTACGGAGATATGCTTCATTTCGTCCGTTGTCGCGTCTTTTCAGCCTATAGGAGGAAAGAGTGCCTCTTTCTCGCTACGCTTTACCCTTTCTTCCATCCTTCGCCGTTCTGGTTGCCTTATCTTGGAGTTCAAGTTGCCTTGCTGTCGTTGCAAGTAATTGACATGCTGTGGCACCGCGAATTGGGCAATAGACCGACTTCTTGGCGATGTAATCGCATCCTTTATGACGACCCATGATAGATAGAGCTGGACTCAGCGTCATCGGGACGCCGAGTTGCCGTTTCACCTTCGGGCCTTCTGATTCTGATGAGATTTGTGGCTGCGGTATTGATTTTGAACCGGCTCTTTGATCCTGTTATCCGCTCTGGCAGGTATCATGAAAGTGCCAGAGGCTCAGAGCGCTGACGGCGTCTGTTTCTCCAACTTGGAACCATGTCTCAACGCAACGTGGACTGCTTGACCCCCTCTCGTTTCGTGACAATCAGGTCCTCGGAAGTGCCAGGTGAGACATTACCACGCGCTTTTGAGTTCCCAAGGCATGAGGCGCCATCTAAGGTGCAGAAGTTGCAGTCTGATACGTGAGAGCTCCTGATCCGGCTTTGATTCTGTTGTGTGCTCTGAGCTAATGGAGTTGAAAGAGTAAACTTCAAGCAAGGAAATTCCTGAAAATCACGAAAATCTCGGAGCAGAAAGTGTTTCAGGGGGTTTAAGACTTTTTACCCTAGGCGGTGTGGTCCATGGTACGATCGCTCGCGGCAATCAGATGATAGTATTGTATCAGGGGGCAGTAAACAACATGTGGTCTTCACCCTAACTATACTCAGGACTGTCACACCCAAAAGACGGGGCCCCCTGCCATTGTACTCCCCGGTTGATATTTAACAATGTCCGTATTTCGTACCTATCAGTGAACACTCACGTTAAAAGAGTGGGTACTGGGTACAGTTGGGCTCGAGTGATACCCGGTCAAATCCTGCGAGCTGTTTCATTATTGAAGGTATGTACCTAGTTCTCGTGTGGTCATACAGCAGCAAAATGGTGATTCAAGTGCCGCTATCACTTGGCGGTGGCTAGACTTGAGCATCAGGTCGACCTCGGCGCGCTTTGCTGCTAGCCTCCACCAATCCGCCTTGTGCTAGAAGTAACGTTAGAACCGACCGTCTGTTCAGGGGGGTGACACCACTCCGCCTCATTGGCTCATGGGTACCGGAATCCAGGGTAAGGTCTGCAGGGCAAGGGCTACGAATCTCTGCTTGCATATCGACATCAGAAGAGATCAGGTAACTTGGCTACGCGGTCAATATACTGGTGTCAGCTGCCTTGGAGACCACGATACAGATAGATACATGTCAAGCGACAGCCTGTCAACTCATGGAGAAGGCGAGGCAACCACTCACTGGCCTTACATGCGGGCCATGCATTGTATATTCACATGTTGAGACTCATGGTTCGCCTCCCACATGAGTACCTCGAGATGTCAGGAAGGCACAGGCAAGTGCCAGGTCAGGGGCTGACACGGCACTCCAGACATCGGAGAGCCTCCTCGGCTTTCACGGGAGAACTGCCGAGGTCTTGTCAGGGGCTGAAAGGTTTGTATAACATACATGTCTTCTCATGCTTACTAAGAAATACCAAAGAGACGATGCAGCAGGGAAGCCACAATTGGGAAGACTGGGGATCGTGTCCGGCAAGATTCAGTCTCCAGCCACCATCGAGATGCTCGGATGCTACCGCTACCCGGTGGACAATGGGGATCAACATGCAAACCATGTCACGTTTTCCCTCTCTTCAGGTCACACTAGGAGCGGACCTTTGGCAATTCCTTTTCCTGGGAACACAAGAATGGCCAATTTCCCCACGACCTCGCTTTTTATTTTCCAACACTCTCCGCTCTGAACATGCTCCTCTTTGGGCTGGAGAGCACTGAGACATACATAAACCAAGATACGAATTTTTCTTCCTCAACAACAACGTCGTGCTCTCAACATATGCGCGGGTAAAGTACCTTGGGAAACTAAAGGGGCAAGACAAAGAGGTACATGTCATTAGGTCAATTACAGGGATTCCCACGACGGAGTAGGCGAGCCTCGGCCAGGTACGCAATTTACCAGCGGAGGAATGAATGAAGGAGCAGCATCGTGGCAGCCATCCCACGCGAAATTGGAACCCTGTCGGTCGTTGGGGCGGCGCCTCGACTTGCCCGGACAATCTCACGATGCGTCTGCTTTCTTCGTCTATAAAGAGGGGGATCAGGACGCTCGAAAAGACAACTCGGATCCTCTCATCCTCACAACAATCTCAACAATTTCATCCTCACAACAGTCACAACAATCTCAGCAATTTTATCCTCACAAAAACCACCACCAAGCTTCACACTCACAAGCAACACTCACAAACAAAACTCGCCAGAGGCTCAAACTCTGATATCAACATCACCAAACACCATCCATGTCCCAGTCATGTAAGCACATTTCCCGCGGCACCATTTCAGCCCAGACATCCACCATCACCCCAAGTACTAACCGAGTACCGACTGTCCAGCATCGCTCATGTCCGGCTACGGTCAGTACCCCGGCTCCTACTCGGGCGTCAACGGCGACGACCCGATGATGCGCTGGTACACCCAGGAAGAGCCCTGGAACTCGGTTGCTCCCCCAAGCAACAGCGGCCATGGCTCCAGCGGCGATGTAAGCCACTTCTCAAGCAACCACAAACACGTCTTGACCATTCACTGACAACACTGGACCTTTCAGAAGAGCAAGAAGGAAAAGTCATCATCCAAGCACGGCAAGTCCAGCAAGAGCGGCCACAAGGTTAGTCCTCCAGTTCTCGAGTCTGATTTGGGACAACTTCAGGAACGAATTTCTGACATGTTCTCTTTCTCCTTGCAGCACTAGACTTGTCCATCACTTGGCAATTCTCGACTCAACCAACACTTGCGAGAACATGAGCAGCTGGGACACCTCATTCCTGACTACGGCTAAAACCAACGTCAAGAGAAGAGCGACCATGGAGGGCAGACATCATCCCAGCACATCATCAAGAACTTTGCTCTCACACAACGTACAAACATTAAAAGTTATAGCCGTATGGCTAGGGAGGTAGATAGGTGACGGTACATGGCGGCCTTTTGCTTTCTTTACCTCTCTGTCTAAGTTTCTCCATCTTTCTTTCAACAACGGATCTCCAATTTTTTCGTTCATGTTCACTGGCTTTGGACTAATTATTTCCTTTTTTCCTTTCTTGTGTAATGATGTCGCTTTTGTCACTAGGTACCTAGGTAGTTTTGTTATTACAACCTGACATGTCACGTTCCATTTACACATATTCACATGCAGTTGCCACTGTGACTGGGCGAACAGACAGAGAGAATACCTGATCTACGCCAAGCTCTTTCCGACCCTCATGCAAGAATGAAACATCGAGACACGAACGATGCTGCGCAGAGCCGTGACGTATGAGTGCTACCGGGACAATGCTACTCGGATAAACTCGGACTGCTAACCTATTCCTGAGACACAGACTGCCAATGTTGGTGCTAGTTGGCTACGTAGGGATCGACAGGTTTGAGCAACATGGCCTAAGGTAGATCCTTTACGCTGGCAGCAGGTTATGTTGTGCTCATCTTCTATCCAAACGACCTAACATGAAGTCTATAGGGGTAAAACAATGGCAAGACCAAGACTCAGTAACGATATGTCGGATATTTAGAAACAAAATAGAATTCGCAAGTCTTTGCTATATGTATGTGACTAGTGACTAAACCTGGAACAAGTATGTACACTGAAATCTGACCTGAAAGGGCCACTCCCCTTTCCTCTCAAGCTTCAAAGACAGGTAAAGCCGGCAGCCTCTTCCTTCCCGGGTGTGTGGGTCATGTCAGCCTACCTACATATACCCCCTCAGCAAACTATTATAATACGTATACCCAGTACTAGAAGGGGGCTCAAACCCATACATGTAATCCCCCCACCACGGCCCAGCAGCCCACCAAAGAGCCCCCGTCCAGACATCACTATTCGCCTTTAAATGATCCAACAATCCCTTGACCGCAGCCTGGCAAGTCGGATTCGCACCGCCCGCAAACTCGCCCAACACACCAAGTTTCTTGTTCGCCCTCAGCCAAGCCGTAGCCTCCTGCAACCTCTGGGTTCCAATGGTTGTAGAAACACACGCCTCGTTTGTGCCCGACCCGTCAGTGTCCAGGTACTGATGCATCTCGTAAATCATCTTATTCTCCGGGTCGCGGAGGTTGACCAAGCTCGCCCCGTTCCCGCTAGAGATCCAGGTCCATGCGCCGCTCCACGCGTTGCCCTCGACCCAGATGTACTGCGATGTTGCGCCCGTAGCGCGGATCGCGTCGATGGCGCCTTGGTTGAGGTCAAAGACGAGCTGCTGGTCCATGGTGTGGTACTCGTTGTTGGTGTCAAAGATGACGCGCGGGTTGGAGACGAACTGCGTGGCGAGCTTGGTCCAGAAGGATTTAAAGTCGTTTACGTTGGTGATGATTTTGCCAAAGTAGCGGCCGAAGTTGTGCGGGTCTAGGACGGCGTATGCGCCTGCGTTGGTGATGTAGTTTATTGATTCTGTTAGATTGCGCAGGTAGGCTGCGTCGAAGGTGCCTGTGAGGGTGGTTGGTGCTAGACGCTCCATTGCGAAGCCTACGCGGAAGGTGTTGTACCCTTGGTTGATTAGGGTCTGCGGAAGGGGATGTTAGTATGGTAGGTTCTGGGTCGAGTACCTATGGATCATCATACCTGCATGGCCGAGTTGGAGGGAAAGGTAAAGTGTTTGCCCCAGAGACCGGGGTAGGTATCTTGGCCAAACTCTGCGCCGGCCTCGTTGACGCCGAACCACTTGAACTTGCCGGGCGGCGTGGCTGGGGCCGTGGGCCCTGCCGCGACGGTAGAGGTCGTCAGGGTCGTCCTCACCGCGGTGGTGCTTGTCGTGGCGGCGCCGGGGAGACACTGGCTATACCACTGGTTCAAGACGGTACAAGTCCACCCCGAAATACAGGTGGTCTCGCCGCTGAAGCCGCTGCCACCGCATTGTTGGTATGCGCCGGCGGCGGCGAGAGCGCTTGTGATAAAGGTGCTAGCGACGATGGCGGACTTCATCTTGAGCTGGAAATTGGGACTGTCTGGGACTGCTGCCTGACTCGACGACGATCTTCCTCCTTCATGAGATGTGTGGTAGGGCGACGGTCATGGCGTACTTATACCATGATGTCGTCGAGGAAGCATTCTGCGGCTCAACAGCCCTTCTCGTACCCCAGGTACTCGGCTCCGCCCTCGATGGCGCGCGATGGTCGGAGAGACAGGGATGCGGACAGCTCATTCCCGGAGTCGAGATCTTGTTTTGTGGATCGAGGTGGCATCGTGATGCCCGGGAAGGGGGTCAAGTGGCGCGCTGTTGGTGGCTTCTGACGTCTGCGCATGGAGTGTCGGCGGCCGAGATGCCAAAATGGTGATGGGGAGGGTGGTTCAAGGGCGGCAGGAGCCAAGCCGGACACCAAAACTGGACGAATCTTCCCGTTGACCCTCCGCATGGAAATTGAGAGTTATTGGCCGAAGCAAAAGATTGGTCCGAGAGCTTCTCTTTCAAGCGTGGGTTTGCCCGTGAAAGATGCGAAGGTTGTATTTTTCCACGGTCGAGGCGCGGAGGCTCAATCTCCGGACCGGAACGGGATGTCGTCGGTCACTTGTCCAGGGCTTGGAAATCTTGTATTGCCAAGACATGAAACAAGTGCTAGCATAATAACAGTCATCCGCAGAAACCCCAGCCAATCACGCTACTGCACTATCAGTCCCAGGAACATGCTCCCGGTTTCCGTCGAGAAATATCAACATCCGTTTTGCAAAGTATAAAAAAGGGGCATGCCACTTGGAAAAGAAACTCATGGAATACTCTAAATATATATATTCTACTTCTCTTGAATTCTTCGGACTCTGAAACATGTACATCAAACCTTGAAGCTTGAATTGTTCGGCTTCTGCTCCTCCGTTGCCGGTTGTTGAGTTTCTTTGCTCGATATGACCTCTCCCATATGCTCTGTTTTCTTCTTCCGCCTCCATCCATCACCCTTGAAGAGAACCAGCCACAGGAATGGACTGAAACAAATCCAAACACCTACTATAAAAACAGACGTCCAGCCGATTCCGATCCTGTCGATGAGCGGCACCGCGGCGGCCGTAGCACCTGCGCTGACGAGGTAGCGGACCATATTGTTGGCCGCCGCGGCCGTAGCTGGGCTTTCTTGGTTCATATCCATGATTAAAGTGCCCAGTCCGACCAGTCCACCTGAGTTAAAGATGCCCAGGAAGAACAAACAAACCTCAACACCTGCGAGCGGCGCTTGTCCCGATTGCATGGCCCAGCCATAGGCAAGAACACAGACCCCATTAAGATAGATCATAGGGATGCAAATATGCAGGCGCGCTGCCTCTATCGGTATTGCTTCGCCTAGATGCGACTTGTCGCGGTTGAGGGATATCTCGACGCCGTGTTTCTTTGCTAGGCGACGGTAGTTCCGATCCAGGAGCCTTCCTGCTACCCAACGGCTGCAAATGGTGCCGACAAAGATGGGCAAGAAACAGAGGCCAGTCTGGGCTGCGTTGAGCCCAAACCGTTCGCTGAGCTGGATGGGAAACGTGGTGAGCACCATGAAAAAGCCCCCATAAACGAGGGCGCCGTACCAGACAACCACGGCACCTTGGGGTTCGGCGAGGATTCGAAAAGTTGAAGTAAAAGGGTTCAGGGGCTTGCGCTTCTGTAACTGATGCGTCGACTGCTCTGACGCGACTGTGGGCTCGTGCCGGAGCTTCAGGAGCTGGAGCGGTGTCATGAAGAGCCGTTTGGGCGCGATACTGCCGTTGCCCACTACGCTGCGAGCGGTTTCGGGAACCAAGACGTAGTAGATGGTAAAAATTACGCCAGCGTAGATGGTTAGGAACCAAAAGATGGACTGCCAGCCGAGATACTCGGTCAGCAAGCCGCCAATGATAGGTGCCAGGACGGGGCCGAGTGTGACGCCGAGAGCGGCGTATGATATAAACCTTCCCCTCTCCGCCCGGGTCACTAGGTCGGCGACCGCTCCAGCGCCGAGAGATACAGTTGCCGCCGAGCCTGTGGACTGCACGCATCGCAGAACGACAAGGCCTGCGTAACTGGTATTCAGGGCCAAGCCGATGTTGGCCGCTAGAAAGATGACGAGGCAGATCGCATAAGCTGGTCTTCGGCCGTAGCTGTCTGAGAAACTCGCGATGAATATCGGCGCGATGCCCTGGAATATCTGGTAGGCGGTGATGGTCAGTTGGATCAACGACGCGCTGACTCCAAAGTTGGAAGCCAAGGTCGGAATGGCCGGGTAGTATATGTTTCCGGCCAGCGGCGAGATCATGGCCACGAAGGACACGATGAATACCGCGATTTGCTTTTGCCGCGGCATTAGGACTGAGTAGGGCTCCGGGGGCTCGGCCGTGGCGGGGCTGCCAACTTCTGCTGCCGTTTTCTCTTCTTTAGAGAGGTTTGACCTGACGTCGGCGCTGTCATTGAACGGTCCATGGTTAGCATCGTTCGGGAAACCTTCGGTCGCGGGCTGTGGGATGGCGGATGTTGTCATCGGATGTATGGCGTGTGGTGAGCCGATGATGGTCTTCTACTCGAAACCGGGCAATCGATTCCACGAAAATGGTCGAGCAATCTCTCGGCTTCATTAAAGTAGGGCGAAAATGATGCCTTGGTCAAAAATACGAGCTCGAGAACCGCGCGTCATTCTGAGACGGGTTCCTCACCAAGAGCCCTTGGATTCGTTGCAGCGCAGGATTCAGCAGATATTTCACAACCAACTGCCACTATCGGGCCATTGATGTTGACGTGCACAGTATGCCAAGTTTATGGATCGCAGTCGGCACTGTGCTTCCTCTGCGAGTCCTTGATAGCGCTGGAAAAACAGCGTACAAAATAATGGAAATATTGCTGGGGCTTCCCAAGCCCAGCATTATGTTTGATGTATACAGGGATTGCTTGGCTGCAGCGCCGGCTTATCTTACCGGTATGAGATCGGGCCACCACAGATGTTCCAAGACGTTCGTACTTTCCTTGTACCGGAAGAAAGATCAAAGATCGCGGCGGGCAAAGCAGCTGCAGCCAAGATGGCTCCAATTGGATGATGCTTGGATTGGAGGCAGGCACGGGGGCTGAGTTTCTGCGGCCACCATCGGCCACCCAGAGGCAACCAAGGGCAATTTGTCTTTGGGAATTTCGTCCTTTTCCCCTCACCATCTTCAATCACGACAATCCGCCACGATTCACACACCATCGACACCCGACGCTGACCCAAGAAAGAAGTTTGTGCGAACCCGTTTGTTTGTGTCCTCACGTGCCGATAGCGATGTCTTGAAAATCATGGCTGAGGTTCTCGGGATTGTTGCCAGCGGACTGGCAGTGCAACAAACTGCCGGCCAGGTTGTGAAATCTCTGATCAAGCTCCGACGGCTATGGGACCAGATACAGGATGCACCCGACGAAATCCAAGACCTCATGGCAGACATCGCCTGCTTCGCCGCATTGCTCTCGGAGATGGAAGGCCAACTCGTGGAGAGCAGTCCCGTCGCTTGCCAGAGTCTTCAGCTCTCCCGGAACGCCCTGGGCCAACTTGAAGCCGTGGTCTCCGCCCTCGAGACCCAGTCAGCCTCCCCAAAGCGATCCAAGAGGCTCATGGGCGCTCTCAAAGTTGTTATTCGCCATGAAACGATTTGAGAACAAACTTGAGCGCGCGTTTCGACTTCTCCAGATGTCGCATCAGTGTTATATCTCGGCCTCTACGAAGTTGCTCCCCGACGTTATTGCCGAGCGAATGTCGGTAGAGCTGCATCGGTATCACCACGGAAGACTCAAAGCAACTGAGCAAACGATGATCGGCTTTGTGGCAGATGCTAAAGAAGAAGAACCGCCCCAAGAGGACGACATCAGCGACATCGCAATACAGGGCCGCGTTGGACTCCCTCGAAGCCGCAAATCTCGACTGGACAAGACTTGGTCGGTCTTTGGAAAAACATTCGTGATAAGAGCCTCGAGTGACTCCAGGTCATTTGAACTCGCTTTCCATCCCCCCATGATCCAAAGGATATGGAATATCCAGGCCACGCAGACATATGGAAGCTGGCAATATGTTTTTCGTCGGAGGGGTTATATAACTCAGCAAGTCGAGAATTGCATCAGTAATGACGATGATACTGGTCTCCTTCGGCTCTTTGAAACGGGGCAGGGCTCTCCATACGATCGTAATGAGTTTGGTTATTCACTATTTCAGGTACGTTGTGAATCTGTTGATACTTGACGTGTAGCATGACGGCAACTAACTGTTTTGCCTAACGGTAACCTGAAGACCGCCGCATGGGACCATAAATTTCGAGTCACAACCATGTTGCTGAAGTCCGGGCTTGTCGAGGACAGCGACATCCACGTGATCTATGATTCAAGGTAAATATATTTGTTTAGATCACTGCAATATTAGTGTGCATTCCGATTAGCCAAAGTGGTTTTCCGGCTGGGGATATTATCTAACGTCGAAGCAGTCAAGAGAACTATGATATGTTTGATATCATGACAGGACTACGCGGACTATCCGATAACACTGGCGATCAAGTTCGACTTCTTAACAGCATGGGGGTACCAGCTGGAATTGGATTCTGCGTTTGAGGATATGGATGGGATGGCGTACGTTGCCTCTGCAATAGGTGGCGACGTCTTTCAGGTTTGGCAGAGGCTTTGTTTTCCCCAATATCACCATATCCCAAGTCGCGATCGATTCAAACTTGGCAGATGGATTGCAACCAGGCCTTTTAGCCCTCAATTCCACCCGGAGACGATACCGCTGAAGCCTCCCAACGTGGAAACTTTCACCTTCCTCATTGACAGACAGTACGAAGCCACGGACGGCTTGATCGCCCAATCCGTGCATTCTGGGTTTTCCCTCCTTGGTTCAGTCGCATATGCATTTGGCTGGACACTGGCCTTATCCAAATATGAATCCTCGCCATTGTCCAAGGACAGCGAAAGTGAGGTGATTAAGTGGGAGCGATTGGCCCAAGATATTATCAGAAGGCGATCAGACCTCCTTCACCCAGTAGACAACTACGTTTGTTGGTCCAGGTTCGGGCTCAATGTCGAAATTTTGGTTGAACAAGATTCAACGGTCTCCGTTGAGTGGTCACCTCTATGGGCGTTGTTCAGTGGAGCATTTATGACGGGATACAGGCGCATAGGAGACTGGGATGACCGAATTGATGGAGCACAACCAACAATTCAAATGATGGAAACTGCACTATACTCTGTGAGAAGATGGCTAGGGCTTGTCCAGGCATGTGGAGTTGACCTCGAGGTGTACGGCACTGTTGAGAAGCGACTTATCTCTGAGGAGCAGGTGACAAAAGACTTTGAGATTTCTCTGGAATATCCAATCTGGACCAAGCTACATTGCTCCGATAGGCTCAGGGGCTCGGTAAGGATTATCAGTCTCGACATCGGGCCTAATCCAGAAGACTGGCGTATCTGGTGGGCCTTTGAATACGAAATTTGGGCACAAGAGTTCTGGGAGATGGTTGAAAATACTGAGCCGGAGCTGGCTATCCCTGGGAGATGGGTCGATTAAACTTGGATAGCTACCATGTCAGACTCTTAAATGTGAATACCTATCTTCGATCAGTATCAAACGTGAATCCTCGACTGCAAGTAAGCCTTGCTCCACTGACAACCTTGGGATACGCCGAGAAAGAGTCCTGGTCCAGTTTAATGCATCAAGCTGACTGCCATTATTACCTTCCTCGTCATTGTCGTCCTGCAGGTCAAACAGCCACGATACGACGACACGACCATGGAACAAAACAGTCCAAGGACCTTCAACGTGGACCGCTTTCAACGACTCGTCCTCCCCTCCCAGACGTATCCCGCAACTGGTCAAGCAAGTCATGAAGCTCGACATCCAGCTCATCACAGCTGGTAAGCCGCGAAGCACAGTCAAAATCAATGAGGGTTGCCCTTTCGTCATGAATAAGAAAGTTATGCTTGTTAATGTCCCCGTGCTTGATCCCCAACCTGTGCAGCCTCGACAAGACGGAGCGGCACAGGGGCAAGTCCTCCGGCGTGGCGTGACGGCAGCCAGTGACCTGGCCGATGAGGAACCCAATGACCCTCCCTTCCTCGGTCAAGTGGCCGAGAAAAGCAGGACCTATCTGCTGGCCCTCTATCCAGCTGTACGCCGTCGTCTCTGCCTCTAACTGAGGCACCTCCCACTCGAACCGCGCAAATTTGGCGATGACTGTCGTAGAGCTGAAGCCAGGACAGGTGACCTCGTAGACGTTGGTGCGCAGTTTCCGCCCCTGGCGAAGCTCTAGGTGGTCTATTTGCGTGGGATGCCAGGTCGTGGTGATCCCTGGGAGCTGTTCTCTCAAGACGGCAGAGAAGTGAGGGTCTCCGGTCTTGGGATTTCGGGAGATACGGCCCTTGTTCCAATCGCCAGGTGGGAGAGGTGGCATCAGGGAGAGCAGAGAAGGCGCAAAGCACATGTCATCGCAGTCATAGAGGCCAGCATCGATGGTGATATATTTGACGAATTTGTTGTCAACAAGGATGTGGAACTCACTTTCGTATTCTGGATCAACGCTTGCCTGAAGCACTTGAATGTTGGGCGAGTGATCGGCCATTTGGGGGGAGGGGAGTGGGTTGGATAACTTGAAGTTAAGTTTACGGTATGTGCAGTGCTGGAAATGCTCTTTGAGTTTGTGCTGGAGAGATTTTGGAGTGGTACGGAGATGGATGGATGGAATTTATTTCGCCCGGAGGCACTAAGCCTAAAGGGCCTATGCACGCTAACTACATTCGGTTCATCCAATTCTGCCATTACCTCGTCCAAGCCCTCTACTTTTCACCTTTAGACTACCCAATGCCTCTTGTCATGTTGTTAGCAGATCACCTTGAAGGTTGCCTTCTCCAAGTGTTCAGCGTCCTATCTTCAGCAGCTAAAGCAGGATCTGCTGGTTGAGGCTGCGTGGGACTCCTCGGTTGAGTTCCCTCACTGCGATGGATCTATTCTCTGCGCGTCCAAATCCAATCGTCCCGTTGACATGGCATACTTGATCGTTGCCCGAACTGCCTTCATGTCTGGTGACCATTTCTTAGGGTCCGATAACGCTTTCCCTCCCAGAAAGAACGAGAGACTCCCCCGTCTTGTCGTTGTGCATTGCAGCATACCTTCCCGTAAAGCCGTCCACCTGACGCACCGTAGCAAAAAGTGATCTATAGTTTCCCTCGCATGACCGCAACCACATAATTCGACGATCATGTATTTGTATTGTGCACATATTCTGCACGTGACCAGGATCCCAGCCATCACAGCTTTCGAGCTGCTTTGGGCTGTTTGATCGTTGGCACGGTAACCCGTACAGTACCCTACCAGTATGTACCAGGCCCAGTACGGATCAGGGACTTCAGGGTTCCGAGGAAGCCAAGTCAAGTTAAGTTGGTTCATGGCCCGTTGCTCACACATCACAATCATTCCGGTTCCGTTTGGCAACAAGGTGTTGAAGTGTTCTCAATACGCTGCATATACGTCCGACAATCCCTCTTCTTAACGCATCACCTATGACCAAAGACGCCAAGGTTGAGACCTTCGAGTGTAGTGAGTGGCTCATGGAACGGGCTTGTGCTTGTCAAGTGACTTTTATTTTTCTGTATAGAAGAAGACCTATCTATCTAGAGCAGTTAATCGTCAGGGCCCCATACGCACCTGACTACGTGGACTATGAAGAAGATAGATGCCAGGCAGCCCACAGGTGCCAAGTAGCGGTAACTGACGTCTACCAGTCTTGGTTGTATTAGTCCTCCTCTTCTTCGCAATCGTCATGAAGGGCCTCATCGGCAGGGACACCATTCTCATTCAGTTTTCCGGAATACAACTTCAGACAGGACCAGCAGAAATCCACGCCGCACCCCTCACAGATGACATGACTACACCCATCAATCTTCTCGATCATGATGCCGCATTTGGGACAGTGCTTGATTCCGAGTTCTCTCTTGACTTTCTGGAGTTCCTGATATCCGCTGGTGCTAAGCATCATTTCTTGCTCCTGCTCGCAGGTCAGCCCCTCATGCGAGAAGGTATGGCAGCCCGTGCAGATCACTGCCTGACAGGTGGGGCATGTGAATAAAGCGCTTCTTGCTGGCTGGTTGCTTTCACTGGTCTGGGGTGCTGCTGGTGCACATGCGCGGTAGAGCTGTTGGCAGTCAGGGGTTGGGCAGTACTTTACTAACTGGCCGTCGGGGGGTGCACTAGACTGGGAAGCAACATAGAAAGCCAATGCTACCTCGAAAATATCTTCTAGCGCAGGGGGGGAGATATGCTCTTGGAGCTCCGTCAGGGTGATGATCTCGTTACAGATTCTGCCATCCGGGACACCCTGGCAACGAATACCAGCCCGGTTTTTGGCACCAGCCAAACAGAGATTCTCGAAACACTCTGCGCAGTAGACGTGCTTGCACTGTGCGAGTGTGACGGGATTTTCGGCCTCTGTCCAGCAGATTGTGCAAGGCGGATTAGGGGTTGAACTGGTTTCGGAATCTCGTTTGTTGCTGACTTGTATGTTCTGGTCGTGAGCCTCACCGTCGAGGACGACGTAACGCCCGAATATTTTGTCCAGTGTAGCCTTGGCGCTGGCTACGTCCGTCTTGTCTTGCCCCTCGATGGTCAATACCCGGTAGCCTTGGGAGGGATCATAAGCTATGTATACCAGATTCTGTGCGGCCCAGGCAGTCTTGTGCCGCTCGGTGATCTCCTGCTCGACAATATCGTAGATGCGTGTCGGGACCTTGAACCTCGTTGAGTGCACAAGATGGAAAGATACTCTTTGCAAGGGGTCATCTGGAAAAGGCCAGCGAGACTGTGCGTGCTCAGACAATGCCACAGCCCACCCCGGCCTTGCGCCGGCTACGTTCAAAAAACGAGCCCTCGCCCGAAAACGCCCATCAGGCATCTCGAAGCTTTGCTGCCAATGAAACGGGCCTGGGCCGGCTCGGAGGAGGAATGTTTGGAGCCATTTGTCGCGAGTAGCTACATCGAGGCTGGACAATGTAGGTGCGGCTTCAAGCTCGAGACGCTGTGGAGCCAGGCTCGGGGGGACGTCGCTCATGATATCCGCTATGCTGGCAAGTGCCGTTATACCTGAAAGGTTGATGGCCCACAAGCCATCTGTCGTGCGTTTTGGCTCATCAGACGAGACTCTGTGGTGTAGGACCGTGTAATCGCCGTATTCGAAACTAAGAGCAACCGAGTCGGCGATATATCGGTTGTCAAAGACCAACCTGGCAGTTGGTGGCGGCTTTTGCCAGAAGCAGTCGACCTCTTTGGATTCAATTTGGCCGTAGTCTGTCTGGGGCATTCGGACGTTGATGGGTGCTGCTCCCAGGCTTCTCATGGCAGGCAGAGCACAAAGGCGTTCTGCGAACTGGGCATCGTCAACTTGCACTTCGGCAGTGCGGTGCTTGCCATCCTCCGGAAAAGTGAGAACACAGTCCTCTGATACTTCAAAGCCGTGCAAGGCTAAAAGATTCACGACAGACCTCGCAGTTGCAGTCTCGCGTAATCGGCTGATGCGGACGGCGGAAAAGTCGGAGGGAAAGCTGACTTTTGTCACGACGGCTCCGTCGCCGACGGTGACCAAGAAACCATGCATCTCTCGGCGGCAGGTCTCGGGTCTCGAACTCTCCTTTTTCGAACAAATTAGCTGGTCGCTTAACGACGCCTTGGATGTTGAAATGTCCCTTACCTCTGGATTTGGCATGGTGGCTGTGCCTTCTTCTGCCTGGTCATGTGCGAAATGGCATTCCTGGCCTCTGAAGCAATAACCCTGGAGATGGAATCGGCAACGAATCCGCGACCGTGAAGCCACTAGTGCCGTTACGTCATCCATTGGAAGAATATGACTGGTAGATGCGCCGTGGTTCTCTGGACTTGGACGGGAGTCGGCTGCTCTCTGAGATTGTGCTTGTTCTGCATGCGAGAAATAGCAGCTGGCACCGTAACGGCAGCGGTTTTGGGCAAAGAATCGACAGGGTATGCTGAGCCGAGGGTCACCACTGGCAACGTCTCCTGGCCCGTCGGCCTCCATCGTGTGCGGATGGTCAGGACTTGACGCTGAGCTTTGGGCTAAGGTAGAGATCGTCATCTGAACTTCATCTGTTACCTAGACAATCCAGTTTATCGATCGAGGCTAGTGTATACCCTAAGCCAAGGAGACATAAGTAGTCGAATACAAATAGAGAAATAGAGTGTCTTGTTTCTGACAAGGGCTGGTCCGCAGATGAAGAGCAAATGTATTATATAATCTGAGGGAAGGAAGAGATTTGTGGTCTGTTCCGTTATGAACGTTTATTTTTCGGTAATAGGACAAGGTTTAGGAGTCTGTGACTAAAACCTTATTGATGATTCCTTTGGGGTTAAATGACACATTAACACCAACACCAAAGTTTATAAGGTAACAAGGCAACAAGGTTCCGTGGCGGAAGCGGGAAGGGGAAAGGGGAAATTCGGGTCTTAAGCCCATAAACATAAACATGATCATGAACACTAAACTATAGACTTTAATGAAAGGAGCTCAGACTCGATGTGTCACACCGGTGAACACGGAAATTTCCTGGCGTCGAATCTAAAAGGTCCTTTTCATCTAGGATAGTTTCAACCAAAAAAGACAGCAACCGTTCGAACTTGGATATAACAAGTACAGACAGCTTTATTAACAGACAAACAGTTCTAGCAGTAAAGATCAAGAACAAAAAAGCCAAGTGAGCCAGCCTCCAAACTAAGCATCATCCTTCTTCATCGAACGGAAAATACTCTGATCCTCATGAATCTTAAGCACATGCCTCGGCTCATTCACAACCACATTCCAAAGTGACCCTCTCCCCTCCGTCCGAGCTTTCTCATCCTCCCGCCGAAAGAACTCTTCAGGCGTGCGGATTCTGCCCGGATGAATCTCGTCCAGCAGCGCATAATCCCTCTTCAACCCAATATGCTTCGCCACCGCATCCCTTGACGATGGTTCGCCGCAGTTCTGATATGTCCTCCACCAGCCTGTGAAGTTCTGCTTGATGGTCATTACCCCGTCTGGGATGTTCCCTTCACCGGCGCCAGCATGAGCATGCATATACCCACACGGCTGGGACGCAATCGAGCCCCAGTACCCATTCGGCGACCAGTACTCCTCCTCACTGACATCCACGAATCTTGCCTTGTGGCCCGTGACTTTCGCAAACGCAGCAGCCATGTCATCGTAGCGAACATGTCCCATAGCGACACGGAGGTCCATCCCATCGACTCGGTCTTCAGAGTGGTGGTCAAACAGCCACTTGACATAATGCCCACAGTCATCAAGCACGACGTGCGGCATTGCCCCGTTCTCAGTAAGTGGCAGGCGCCAAGTAACCACCTCTTCACCCGTCTCATCATCCTTTTCAATCATCGGCGCAAGAGGCGTCATAGGTGACAAGGCCATGTCGATATACGGCCCTGTCGTAAACAACGCTGCTTTCATCCTCTGACTCTCTTTCCCAGTTCCACTGGAAAGCTCAGCAAAATAACCAGTTCCCCGACCGGTCTTGGCAGCCTCGTTGCTCATAAGAATCCACTCGCCCGCCCGTCCCTTGCCATCATAATGCCCGCACCGAAACTGAGACTGATACCCAGAGACTTTATACCCGAAATCGATATTCCCATGGATGTACATCTCGAGACCTTGTTCAATGGCTAGCTCGTAGCAGCGCATGGTGTAAAAGATCTCGAGGGCCTCGCCGGTGGCAAAGCCGTCAATGTTGACGAAGGCGCCCCAGCAGTTGGCCATGCCGGCCCGGACGTCGGATTCGGACGTGAAGGATCCGGGAAAGAGCTCGACTAGCTCGGGGGAAGAGGCGGAGGAGAGGAGGGACTGAGCACGCGGGGAGGACGGGTCGCGGGTTAGGATCCGGACTGAGTATGTGCCCGATTGGGTCAGGGCTTGGACGATGGGGAGGCCTTGGGCACCTGTGCCGCCGATGATGAAGATTTTCTTCATGTTGGTTGTTTGGGTCGACATGTTGGGTTTAGGGTAGGCTTGAGGTTATGTGCTTTGTTTGCTTTGTGAGAGATTATTGTCAACTGTGAAACTGTACATTGTTGGATGAGCTGAGGGTGATATCAAATACCGGCAAAGCAGCCCCTTAAGTAGCCCATTGATTGCGAATAGGAACATGTTGACAAAGCTCTCGCTAGTCACAACGCGATAAATGGCATTTCTAATCAAGAGAGGGGCCATAATGCCGATTCATTTCCTCATAAAATGGTTAATCAACGCCGGTGGCATTGTCCTCTTTGGATTCGTGTTGTTCAGCGCTGTGCAACTTGAACCGAAGAGCTTGCAGTTGTTGAATTGGTGATCTTTGATGCGGTCAACGCGCTGTTCACTAATCATCCTTGAAATGTCTGGACTGTTGTTATCAAGTCTGTTGTCAGTGCGCTTGGGTGATTAGTTTTGGAGAAGTCTCCGGTGGCAAATGCCCAAGTTCACTTCAAGTTGTTTACAAGTACACGCAGCGCAAAGAGAATCGGCATGTAGCATCGACGCCGAGGCCTCATTAATCATTGAAAATATGGTCATAACATTCGTGACTATGCCATGTCTGCCCCTTTCCAACCGGGGACCATTCATCGCGGGCTGGTATAGTAATTAACAGGTACCTCTATCCAGGTAGTCTACACAATGACGTACACAAATACACACGCCATGCATCCTAAACTCGAAGCAAGAAATCAAGCCTGTGACTTTCCGAGCCTTTCCGCTCTCTTGAGCGCATCTTCCAAGACCCCCTGCTCCCTAAGCACCCCCTGCCTGATCAAACCCAAATCATGTCTCTGCTGGAGCATTTCCCTTTCAAGCGTGCCACTGCCATTTTGCAACAACTGCACACGGCGCTGTTCCATCTCAATAGCCTCGGCTTTGCATATCCTCCATGCCTCGCGGCTAATATGTTCCGACGCTATCCTGTGGACTTCTTGAGGGAGGTATTTGCTGTCGCGGCTTGTCTTTGAGGAGGCCGAGGAGCTGGCTTTGCGTTTGTTGGAATAAGAGGATTTCGATTTTGAGGTGGATGACGTAGTCGTGGGAGACTGCGATTTTTGTTTGGAGGATTTGCTTGGTTTCGTAGAGGATGTCTTTTGACTCGCTGGTAAAGATAGCGTGGTTGTTGTCGCTGATATTTGCGCCGCTGACGAGTATGCGTGGTGATGTGGGTTTTCCATTGGACTGATGGCGACATTGGTGCTGTTCCCCAGACCCGAGATCTGTGGTGGAACTTCAGAGTATGGAGAATACATGGGTTGTGACGAGGTGTCCCACGAGGATCCGTTGCTGTACTCGGCTGTCCCAAAGTAATCGTCATTTGGCGAGGCGTCTCTTGAGGACTGCATGTCGTGTTGGTTGTTCATGGACCCATAATCGAATGCCGATCCCCAGGCCTGGTCTGGGGCAGATGTGGGTATGGGTTGGCCCCAGGCACCGTTGGAAGCGGTAGTCGCAACGTATTGGCCGTCGGATGTCATGCCGTTGCCGAGCATCGAAGGATGCATGTCTGAGGTCATCCAGGGGTTCATCTCGACGTTGTTCCAGTAGGGCTGGATGCTGGCCGTTGCGCAGGAGGATTGGAGAGAGGTCTGGATCGAGGATACAAGTTAATATTGGATCCTGAATTGCTCGATCCTATAAGAGAGACCTCGGTCGACGGGAAACTGCGATGCAGAGCAACGTACCTCGCTACCCTCATCGGGGCTAGTCGAATAATAGTTGGACAACATGTTCTCTCTAGTTTGGGGTCTGGACTGTCGTGGAGAATCCAGAGAGGTGGAGTAGTGTCGGTAGCGTTTGCTTAGTGTAGTGTCGACGGTTTATATATGTCTCTACTCCGTAGTTCTTCAGGCGGATAATGACAGGTCTTGGCGGTCGTCGCTGTGCTGCTAAGTGACGTTGTTGGAGCTGTTATCTGCTATCTGAGCAAGGTGGGATTCAGGGGTGGTGTTCAGGTTGGATCTGCAAGAATGAAGATCACCAACGTCATTCTGGACCTCCTATCGGCGGGCGACATGATGGTCTTTATCTTTTGCATTCTTCGGCCCCTAACCACAATTGCAACTGCGACTGATATCGGATATCCATTTCGCGCTTTTCTGTCTCGTTTCTCTCATCAACAAGCGACTGGCCACTCAGGACGAGTCCGGAGCGAAGCCCGTCAAAGGCGACCAGGGGCAGCAATGGAATGCACACCCCCCTGTCCCTGCCCCCTGCTCGCTCCCTGGGTCAATTGTGGCGCCCATGTGCGAGTCCCGGGATCCATGTGGGCTTGGCAGCGCGGCATTGCCGTATTTTCGCAACTGACACTCTTCCGCGGCCCTGGGTCCAAGCAATAGAAAAAATCGGGAAACACAACACCATCGTCTCAGCTCCATGTGTGGTTGGATTCTGTTCCCGCGTGTCCCGAAGGGGAAGAAAGCCATGCATGTTTTGGTGCACTGAATGCACTGGTGCATGAGCTGTCATGGAACAAAACAGTCAAGAAGATGCCCAAGGGACGCCTAGATCGGAGAAGTCCAGTCTCGACGGGCGCCACGGTTCACACCTGCAGTTTATGGGGTTCCATGGCAGCATTGGCAGCACATTGGCAGGCCCGGGCACTTGACCCACCACTTGGCGGGGTCCCGGGCGGTCTAGAGCTGTCTTCCCCCACCCTTCAATGCCCATCTCCGCTGCAATACGGAGTTGATAAATACCCATGAAATCCCATCTAGGAAAAGACATCGCGAGGAGTCTCAGCAGTTTTAGAGTCTCTGACGAAAATAGGAAAACTCCAAGACGAAAGCTGCAATGTAATAATGCACCGCAGCTGTCCTTGGCGATAGGAAGAAAGACATTGTGCAGCCACGAGGAAGCGAAAGGCTGGCCTAGATACCGAAGCCACGAGTGGAAAAAAAGAAGGCTTTCCGGAATGAGGGAGAGACACGCGAGATCAACGAACGTGGCTACCGGCCTTCTCCAAACCTACCCTCATGTTGAAATACCACGGATCATCAGGCACCCGAGCCAAAACTGTTCCAAACAAAACAATAAGACATTCCTCGCGCTCTCTATCTTTAGCCCACCACATGTTTTCCGCACTTCTTGGCGTCTCCGTCCCGCTGGACTGGGTCCCTGGACTGTGCACATTTGGGGCACATTTTGGCGGCTGTCGTTCCGCTCCCCTGGGCCCCTGGGAATAGCTGGGATGGGCGGGAGTCGGGGACTGATTTTTCGGGATTTCAGGGTGGTATCGTGCTGGCTTTTTGCATGATAATTGGAGGTGAGCTGTGAAAAATTCGTTTCCCATCCCAGACATTTCTCGCTTGTGTGATGGGATGTGAGACTCCATGAGCTGACCTCGAGGTATCCATCATGCACGGTCATTCATCACCTACCGTGCCGACCTATCGCCTTCGTCGGCTTGATATTTCTCCTGCAAGATGGATGTCGCTAAGATTACTCCGTATCCGTACAAAACCGATAAAGGGGATAAACATGGCGCCACTTTTGTGAACCACACATCCCTCGACAGTCAATCTCGCAAGCTCACGATTCACGAAGCCGCATCCACTCCCTCGGGAAGAGTTGCGCCTCATTCCAAACGTGGAAATAGCGTCCAAGACAGCGAGCTAGCCTTCACCCTACTAAACTTCTAGCTCCCGTCTCCATCAGCCACGTGTCTGGCAGTTGTGATCAGCCCAGGACCCGTAAATTGAGCTAAATTTCAATATCTGCCCTCTCAGCTCGACACTAACCCGGAGTCTCTACCGATTTCAGCCAACCTGCGCGAGTCTATTCCCAGGCGATCCTACCCGACGCAGTGGTTCTACCCCACATGGGCTTCCCCCGTCGCTAGCGGCCCCTCCTCCTCCTCAATCCCTTCGATCGCTCAATATCGGCTTTCACGGAGGGGATCGGGATTGGTATGACCCGAGTGATCGCATTTGCAATATCTCATATATTGATGCATCATCCACTTTCCTTCAGTCCGTGGTTGAGTGTGCACAACTGCGGCACTGCTCATCCCAGCTGCCTCAGCTTAAATGCGGAGTCTGATCATGATCAAATATTGATGGTCACCGACCTTTTTCTCGTTTCTACTTGCCATTTTCAGCTGTCCTCGGACAACCATCAATGTTTCGGCCTGAGGCTCGTTCCTGCCTCAGGCAACAACCTCAACTTCCTCGTATCTTCCCATTAGATCATGTTTTACCCGTGACACAAGGCTCTTATCTCAACATGACTTGGAAAATTTACTCCACCTCTTCAGTCTCCAAGACTTCATGATCCCGATGATACACAAAGATGCGCACAATGGTCCATTCAGAGACAGGACGCTTACAAAAATTAATCTTATGTGGTTTGTGCAAATTTGCTATACCGCAACAATTGGCGAGCGTAGCACTTGACCTGTGTTTGGAAGATGCGAGCATGTTGGGCTTGACTCAGCTCTTTTATATGTCAGTTACGGTCATGAATGGTCGCTTTCAGGGCCCCAGGGAACACAACCGTCATGATGTGCTCGTACCGTGCTCTCACATCTTCCCTCGGCAGCATGAGTACAATGAGGAGAGGCAAAATGAAATGACATTTACATGTTACTCGAGTAAAAAAAAAAAAAGGATTGAAGATACCCACCATAGAAAAATGTAGATCTGTGATCAGTCAATGTTCTCAAATGCCTCGAACCCGTGCAACATGACGACTGGGATCTTGTCTTCATTTGGAACATCAAAATGGTATCACTAGTGGTCCACGGGCACAAAGTCTCTAACCTTCAGACTTAAGGGGCAAAGACGATGCTGTATAACTCATTATATATTACGAGCGTTGGAGCAGGTTGTTCACTCATATAGAACTAACATGTACTCGGATATGGGTATTTATTGCTGCTTTGTACGGATAGGCTGGCTACCTTATAAGTCAGGCCCAAGATCCATGCCGACCTGGTATGGTGAAGATGTTATCAACAACTAGCTCCTGCTCACATCTGAGATATGGTGAGTTTCTCGTGTCATCATGGTTTACATTGTGAGAAACTTACTCATGAGACATATCTGTCTAAATAGCAACAAGGGCCGTTGGTCCTAGTGTCCTGTATTCCCTCCCGGGAAAAAACTGGCTCATGCCTTCATCTCAGGTTTCAGGTTGGGCGAGATCTCAACACATAGGGATCACATGCAACGAAAATGGCCTTCCCACTTGACTTGGAATCTCTACTACAGATCAATACAAAGCGATTGTCCTTTGGAACAAGCAAGTTATAACTTTTTAACTGACATTCTGCTTGACCTTGCGTCGGTTCTTAAACCTCCATTTCACTTCTTCATTCCCGATTCATATGAGCTTACAACCCTTTCTTGAGCAAGCACTTTCTGTCTGTATATCTGCCTATGCAAGCCTCTTGATCAAATTTGATTGGTCTCTTTACTCCACATACGTATTAAAGACGTAAGATATACCAACTCAGCTGCACTAGACAGCTCCATTTTGATCTCCTCACTACCGAAAAGTCAACGCATTACATGCCCCGGTTTCAAGTACACTGGTATGTACATGGCTTTGATGTACCGAGATGACGGATCTTGCCATGTTGGAATGCTAGATGGTTCGGATGGTGGAGGGAAAACCGACAGAGCCGGCCTTGCCCTGCTTGACCATGATAACGGTCGGGGATTTCAGGCTCCGAGTTGTCTGAGATGCTGGTGATGTACCAGGTGTCTGAGGCGTCAGGGATGTCATCTTGCTTCTGCCTCTTATTATTGCATGGTTCCATGACATCCTCTGCTCGCCTTTTCTTCAGTGCCTGTCTCGGTGTCATCCTGGTGTGAACCAATCCGCCTCCGCCGGTCCAGACTGAGTAGGAAGTTGGGGTTGGAGTGATTGTAGACTCGGACTTCACTGCGATCTCAGGCTCAGGATTACTGGCCTGAGGAGTCAGAGAAACAGCCACAAGGTTTATGTCGGCCAGACATACACACCGATCTTAAGGCGAATCGGTCAGCACAAATCATATGGGCGTGCTGTACAAGGCTTTGTCTCTCGAGGTATTCGCCCGGCGTCTTTCACAAACACGCTACAGCCAATACGACGCTATCCTACCTGGTACCTCTACGTCACCTGGCGCAGAGCACACTCCACGCACATGTAGCCCGGCTTATACCGATGACAATACCAGTGTCCTACACAGCCTGAAATCTTCCTCGCTAACGAAGGGCCTTGACACAGTTGAACAAGCTAGTCGCCATGGAGACTCACACAGCAGAGCTTGCCGTCAGGCGCATGTTCCAGACTATTACGGACACATCTCCGAAGATAAAACATCCTGTCTTCGATATGGCCTTTTCTTCCCTGGACAACACCGAAAGACTCGTACACGCTATTAGTCCACAATTTGCACCTGGTATTTGGGAGTTCCTGGAGGGGCCTACAGTTCCAACAAGGGGAATCTTCAAGGCTCTTCCAAGCTATGAAGACGTCCTGAAAGACCTCCAACAAGACGAGGATACCTCAGATGACGACGACCCTAGGCACCTAAAACCGTCCAAGACGGTAGATCATTCTCGACAAGGATAGCGAACTTTTAAAGGACAGCATTCCTGCGGCGTTTCTAGCTTATATAGGCACGTACTTCATGAGGCTCAGACGGAGTACACCGAAACTAGGACAAATTTATTTTATAAATAGAGGCTGGGATATGAGAGCTAGACAGTTGTCAAAAATCGGTGTTTTGAGTTGATGTGATCCGAAAACAGTACAGACGCAGCATTACTCTCACTCTTCAGATCATGTCGAGTTCGCTATGGAATACTCAAGAAAAATACCAAAGGATATTATGTATATGCTGAGAAGAGAAACTTAGCGCAAAGAGCATGCAAGAACCATGATGAATGTAATGTTAGTGTAAGCAAGAGCTAGGTGTCCCCAGTTTCCTCTTGCCTTGAGTAAGTATATCCATGGCCAAATCCCCACATGAATTTTTGTATTCACTCGTCAAGTCATGCTGAATATTGAGACAGAGAACTCCAAGACCAAGAGTTGAGATTATTTGTCATTAAAAGGAGAACTGGAGAAGAGTGAAGATATTGCGCCACTGGTCATACATATCCAATAGACTTCCGTCTGTTAAAAGAAACCTTCTGCAAATTTCTCGATTTCGACAAAGCCAGGATATCAGCCGATGCCTAGCTCCAAATATCCGTTCTCCTCTTACTCAAGTACTCTTCTTTGCGCACTCGATAACCGCCCCTTCTACTCCAGGCTGTGTATAGACTTCGAGAATCTCCAGCCCGGCGCGGGAAGTAATACTGCGGAAACCTTCCAGCGTCCTCTCCTTCCCTCCAATACTTATCATGAGCATGTCCATGGCCGCAGCAAATGTAGAAGGTGGATTGTTTTGCACGGCCTCGACAATAAGAAGCCTGGTATCGGACTTCATCGCGTCGGCAAGGCGCGTGAGGATGTTGACACAGTCGTCGTCTCCGTAGTCGTGCAGACAGCGGCGGATGTAGTAGACAAAGGCACCTAAGATTTGCCCAGCGGTTAGTTGTCACAAGACAATAAGTGTTTAGGAGTAAAGCATGACTTACCCTTGACAGGCTGCTCGGCGTGAAAGTCGGTAGCTACAAATTGAATCCCAGCAATAACGGGACCAGCTGACGCCTTGGCCGTGTCAATAATCTCTGGAATGTCTTCCAGCACACAACGAGCAGGGTCAAGTCCCGGTGTGACCTCGAGAATGGCCTCGACAGCATGACCCTTTCCACCACCCACATCAACCAGGATGGCTCGGTCTTTGTTTTCCTCCATCGCACCACTCTTGACCGCCCAGTCAATGTCATACGAACCCAGATTTGGCCAGGAGGCTCCCTTCTCGACGCTCATGGCAAGCGCAAAGTTTGCCATCGTTCCCGTCTCTGTCATGATTTCCCAGACGGTCTTTCCGGGGAGGCCGTGAGAAATCGCGCTAACGGTGTTGAGTCTGTCGGTTGGTTCTCTTCGGCCGTAGGTTTCGAAGAATTTGGGCAAGTACATGAGGGAAGGGATGCTGCGCGTGGTTAGTTTGGGACACGAGTTATTCAAAAGGTCGGCCTTTCTCTGGAGGGGAGGGATGTATTGCAAGCCGGGTCTTCATACGAATTGTCAAACATGTGACATATCATTCCAGTAATAGGGTTCCGTGTCATGTAGAGCTGGGACTTGGGCGTGTGGGTGATGCGGTCCTCGCCGACTTGTTTGAGGATGCCAGCAGGAAGAAGGTTCCATGCCAGACGAACTACTCGGGGAATGAGATTAGCATTCAGAATCGACCTTATGAATGGCCAGAGGAGACATACCAAGGAGCGACTGCTGTACATCGACCTTGCTGGCGAGATGGGCATATGAGATGGTGTCGTCAACTGGTATGTTCTCAAACACCCTCCACTCTATAAACAGCCGGGTGGCGGCCATGGGCGTCAAGACAGAGAGCCATTCGGCGAAAATCTCGTGGGGTTGCCTAATCAACTCGATGACCTCTTTGGCAGCTCTCAAGACCTTGTGTCTCTCTTGGCTACCGGCACCCAAAGACAAGGACCCGTCCCGGATGTCGGCTGCCATGCGTGACAGTTGCACAGAGAGTCCATCGAGATGGTCGGCTACACGAGAAGGCGGGGGTCCTGTGGAACCGTGGAGACGCGGGGATTCGGATGTCATTCTCGACGGTGACACGCGTGGTCAAGTGGGCGGGCAACTCCCGGCTTCCGTGAGTATTATTCTGGACGCGGGGATGACGATAGAAAGGGAGCTATAAAGGTAAACATTTCGGAAGAACTTGAAGAAAAGACAACAGCTATTAAATAGTTGGAGCAAAATCAGCAAATGGCCCAGCGTGGGGATTGTTTCACCTTGGCTGCAAACTGTTTTCGCCGGGATGGTCGCACCACTGTGTTCAATTCCGCATTCTGGTTGTGGCAGCCATTGGTAAAGCTGAACGTGCGCCTCGAGTACCACTTTTCGTGTTGGATGGTTGGCCCTTGGATCGAGATGCAAGAGTCACCCGTCATTGCATCTGATAAGATGGGAAAGACTAGGTTGATTCTCAGGGCAGGGAGGGTTGGAAACGAAAATATTGACGGATCCGATTGGGTGGTTTGTCAAACGAATCACGGAGCTGACGTACACACTTGTTGTTGGCGGGCGTTGAACCTGCCGGGAGGTGCCAACATCGTGTTGAAGGAGCCGTATGCTTTGAAATACAGTTGTTGAGTCATTATCCCCTGAAATCAAACTGGCAATTCCTTCCCGTGTAAAAGTCCAATGGATCGCTCGGGTTTCTGATGATTTCGGCTGGATTAAAGTCCACAAGGATCAGATGAATCTTGGGAAACGTAAAAAATGAAGGCTCGCCAGTGACGGGCCTGCCGCACCGACTGCCGGCTGCCGCTGCCGCTGCAGTTCCGATATCCACCGTTGCCGTCGCCGGTAAATCAATGGCCTTACACCTTTTCTAGACTAAATTGCCATGGTTCAACTGTCGAAAGGTCAAAACAGGCAAAGAATGATCTCCCCGAAAGGTAGAAATATGCTTGGGACATCCAGCCTCCCGCGCACCTTACCAACTTGAAGCAGCCAGGTCTTTCCAGAGCTGAATTTCGCCCGCTGTCCATGAAATGTCGACTTTGAGCCATGAGTCCAAGAGCCGTGTCCATCGCAATGAGTGTGACGCAGAGAGTAGAGGGAAGGTAATCCTCTCCCAGGGCTGCAACTCAGGAGGCCAGGAAAAGCGAATACAGGCATGATCTTCATGTATTCGTGCCTCTAGATCCGCTTTAACCAAAGGGCCATGAGTCCTGTGATATGTGAAGAAGTCTTGTTTGTGATGGGTATAGATTTTGATGGAGTCCCAAACAGATGACTCGTTTTTCTCACGGGGCCCGGGGCCCGGGGGCGATCAGGGCCCCGAAGACCGCGTCGTGACGTGGCCCAACTGCAACCTCCGTATCGGTCTCATCGACAAAGACCCTGAGTGGGTCGATTCCAAAATTTACCGAGGAGAAAAATACAAGTATTTGAACCTCCCATGTCTAAGCCTCCTTGATTCCATGGATGCCAAGCATCGTGATAATCGGCTTCCGCGGGTTTCCGTCCGCCGGGCTGGAATCCGGGAAGGATTCCTGCTATGAAGCCTCTACGTTATTCTCTGCTGCCTTACATATAGATAAAAGTGATGCAGTATATAACTTGGGAGGATCTCTTTGTTATTTTTTTGAGCAGAATTGATCAACCTTTTTCTGTCATTCGTTTTCACCTTCAGAGCCAAACTCACCAAAACACGGAAAACGCGGCATTCATATACACCAGCGGGATGCCGTCTCAAACCACTCATAGTTGCGAGAAAGACGCCATGAAGGCCGTGGTCCTTGATCCCGACCTGACCGGAAAGGTTATCCTCATCACCGGCGGTAAGACTTGATCTCAATCACTCGATTCCCTTGACACGTCTAGGCCCCAATTTGGTATCGATAACGCCGTCTTCGAGAAACTGCTTGCGAATAGGGATACGTAAAGGGCTGGTACTAATCCTACGAGGGAGGACAGGAACGGGTGGCATAGGAGCAGAACTAGTCGTCCACCTCTCTCACCTCCAGCACGCACCAGCACGAATAATCTTCACCGGGAGGAACATCACTTCTGCCAATGCAGTAATTGAGCGATCTCGTGCTGGTGCAGCACCATCCCCTGCAGGTCCTGAGATATCATTCATCCCGATGGACTTGTCCTCCCTTGAGAGCGTATCCACCGCATCGACCCAAATATTGGCCCTCCTCCAAGGCGATGCCGTCCAAGGATCGACTGGGAGACTAGACATCCTCCTAGCCAACGCAGGCATCATGGCCACACCACCAGGTCTCTCCCCAGATGGATACGAGATCCAATTTGCAACAAATCATCTCGGCCATGCTCTTCTGATTCGAAAGCTCATGCCTTTGATGTTGGAGACTGCCGCCGCTCATATATCTTCAGACGTACGGATAGTCGTCACCAGCTCAACAGGCTGGCGTCTAGGAAAGATGGACGACTTTCCGTTCGAACAGCTTGCCAAGGGGGATCTGTTCGAGGGCAAGACCTTCTTTGCCAAGTCGCTAAGGTACGGGAACAGCAAGCTTGCGAATCTAGTTTATGCGCGCGAGTTGGCGGCTCGGTTTGGAGATGGAGTTGCTATTTCTGGCGTCACGGTGACTACAACTACTACCACTGTTGCTGTTGCGGCTTCTGGTGGTGGTAGTGGTGGTGGTCCCGACATCGACACTACCAACGATTCCACCGGTGACGCTAACGGCGGCAATGACATCCACCAGCAAGTCAACAGCCAAGTCCCTGCAATCATAGGTGAAGGAAGAACCACAAAGACAGGCAAAGGAATCCTCTCTCTAAGCATCCACCCAGGAGTCGTCGGCACAGGTCTAGTAAACGACCTCCCCTGGGCAGATAAAGCCCTCATCTACGCCAGCCAGATGGGCAACCTCCTCACGCCAGAAGAAGGCATCCGAAACCACCTCTGGGCAATAACTGCCCCGCGAGACGTGATTGTCCCGGGTGCGTACTACGAGCCCGTGGGCAAGCTCTGGAGCAAGAGCTGGAGCCGACAGATCGACAAAAAGGATCCCGACTTGGGACGGAAGATGTGGGAGTGGACTGAGGAACAGCTTCAACGGTGGCTGTGAGAACTTTGAATAGGAAAAAGGAAAGAGGTTGGGATGACTACCTAGATTTCTCATATTTTGGTTCACCGTGTTGACTGTCGGTCTGTTTTGGTATATCTTAGCTTGGTACTTGATTACTGATCACTGGTAATGTATGTACTTGGGGGTCGATGACTCCTGTCCGAATATCTTCGGGGTTTGGCCTCTTGGCTTAAACTTGCGAGAGAAACCTTATTCAGCAAATACTTCGGACTTAAACTCAGCAAGGAGGCCTGGTGAATTATCGCCGTCAACCCCCAATATTTCGTGTGCATTTGTGGACTTTGGGTGTCCACCCGTCGATAAGAACGAAACCCAATCTGGACAGTGAGTTTGTTTTGCGGCGGTGGTGAGCTGATTGATGGTTGGTCGAGATCCGAATTAGTAAACAATACCTGCCTGTTACATGATGCGCTATACCCAGAAGGGGGGAGAAGAGATGGCGATTTCGGCAGTTCTCTTATCACACTGGGTAGTGCCGTCAGAGTCTGTGGCGGGACTGTATTGTACTGTACTGGCTCTATCTGGGGCCTTGGAGCTAATACCTTACACGCGTACTGTACATACCGCCAATGCAGCCAGCAGCTTGGTGTTCCCAGACGACCTGCCGGTTTCACGGTGGTGATCCGGCTCAGCTAGCGATGCGATCAAACTAAGCCTTGTTGAACGAACAAGACAACCCGGCAACGAGAACATGAATGGTTTGAGTCTTCAGTAGAAAATAGGGGTTCAGCTCACTTTGTCCCGGCCAAGAGATGACCCTTATCCCGTCGACCAGTAATGTCCGTCCTGCAGCTTATTGCTACTCCGGTTCCATCATCCATATCGATTCTCCTGCTGCCGCCCAAAGGCGCAGCTCGATAGATCAGCGATCCTCCCCCAACACCACAGGGAACCATCTCGATTCGAGCGTGGGATTCGAATCCAGACCGTGAGCTAGAACCAGAAAGAAATCCAAAGGGCACCTGACTGTCGATCCCTCCCATTTCTAGACTGAGCCAATCGCCTATGGTACCCGAGTTGCATAGAGATATACCGACTGGTATTTGTTCATCTTGGAAGCTATGCCAGATTTGAGCCGATGAACCAATATTTGGTGCTATTTTGGTGCTATTTTGGAACCAGCTCAAACATTATCGCTGGCCCGGTCATCATTGGCCGAGATGCACAGTGGTCTTCAGCCACTTTCCGATGTAAAATGCATGAGGACGATAACCCTAGTGAGTTAGTAGCGTTCTGCAATGTTCACATACGGCGTGTCTTGTGTCTGTTGCAGGCCACTTAACCATACCTGTGTTAGTTAGCGAGCGAGATGAACTGGGAAATCCGCTGGCGTCTATCCGTACCCTTCAGTAAACCGGCTTCGGCTACCTAACCGAAAGGTAGCCTCCAACAATCACCGTGCAGCAGAGGAGCAGGTCCGATCATTCAAGCATAATTCTGTTTCTGCAACAGATCAACCGACGGATAGGCCGTTTCAGAGACATGGAGGTATGCCGCTGGACTGTCTTTATCAGATAGCATCCCACCCGGCGCGGCGGCGATGGTGCAGGCTAGCCATCTGGCCAAGTTGTGCATCCACGACGTGACATGGGCACGGTTGGGCCGGGCCGGAGGGGCATGCCTCCTATCCCCCCCTCCTGATTCTCAGAAAGGGACATTGCTCGGTTTTGGCGAACACGTCCTCGTGCGCTCTCGGTGCCTCGAAAGGTTGGTCCGAATGAAACCGGTCACTGCAGTCGCAAAGTTGAGAAAATGGAATTGTTGGGTTTGTGCGTGGTAGTATGTCACATTCGAACCAAACGGGGAGCCGGGCATCTTGCGGTCAAGCAGACCTTCAATATGTCTCTCGGCAGGCGGCCGGTGGTGAAAAGCCCTAGCACGGCTCGCATGTGATACCCCTGCTAGGGGCCCTGCTTGACACCCACAGCTGGATTTCTTTGGGAATGGCGGGGACATCTGGATATGATATCGTGCGGCGTGCCTGCTGTAACCTGCAACATGCTCATTCTAGGAACACGTTAGATTTCCACAGAGACAGGTGAAGAGGGGCACAACCAACTTGTTCAACTGGCCCCCTTGGCACTGGACAGAGATGGCGCCAGCCCAACGGATGAAATCTCAGCGCCACTTTGTAGGGACAACGGACCCGGTCCAATGAGAAACGCAGATTTCCTTGTTCCGGTCTTGTTCTGCCCATAAACTGAAAAACATGAGGACTGCGGCGGCGCAAAGGCATGGCCACGGGCGCATCGACTTGGTAATGTCCAGAGGCCATAACGGAAATGACGAATCGTTTCCCCAAACGAAGGTGCACTGCAGTCCCTATTCCCCAACGCCAATAATACAAGGGCAATGATCAATCTCGTGTGACAGCGACGGGAAGCTGTGCGCAGCCAGACATAACAAGCGAGGTGGGAATCTTCCGAGGGCTGGGATTGGAAGGAAGTTTCTCCGAGAAATCCCAGTGGTGCGCTGGCGGCCTGCAATGGAGGCTGTTAATTCACACCCCCGTCTGTCTACACAGACTGGATGCTTGGCCTGTCGATGGAGGGAAGGACATCTCACCGCATCGCCAGCTCGCTGCTCGCACCATTCCGTCACCCTCTCATGTAATAGTATCCCGCAACTTGATGCCGGGCGGGATGACGTGGGTCATGAATCTGTAAAGGCGTCCACGAGAGATATTTGCCTGCCTCTTGCGGTCGCGGAACCGGCTTCTTTTGTTGGTGGTTGCCCCCCTCACCACTTCCAGCTGTTCCCCCTCCCCCCTTTTCTTAGCGACAGAACGCCCAAATGGAAGACATGCATAGCACCTCTCCCTCTCCCAGACGATCCCGGTTCATCGAGTTCCAAGCCACTTGACGCATTGCAGCAAAAAGTCGTTCCACTATTGCGTGCGATCGGCGGTGGTTTTGAGCACTGATTCGCGAGCATCAGGGGACCTTCCTGGATTTCTCGGGTGACGGCCAGTTGGTTACGGGCCGAGGTAGCCCTTTGATCCGTCATTGTAGCCTTTCTTGGCTTGTTTTTCCTTATATCGGTGGGCAGAGACTGACGCGCAAAGGGTCGAGTCTAGCGACCTTGGGTGCAAAGGAATTGCTTTTGGGACGGCTGGAACGTTCCAAACTCAGCCAACCTCTGCAGCAACACCCCTTCCGCATCATGCATTACTTGAGTCGGCATCGCTGGAGTATTGGCTCATTCCGCTCTTTGGCTCCACTTTCGACATCGTGGACCTCGATGCTACACTACATAATGTGTGTAGCCTTTTCGTCCGGTCCAAGAACCTGCCCCAAGTTCCGTGTTAGCCGACTAGCCAAGGTGAAAAGCACCGCGGCAGAAACAGCGAAGGAAAGGGGGCCGCGCCGATAGTTACTTGCCGAAAGGTCGACACAGCTACTAGGCTGTTGAGCGTTCCTGATAGGTAGCAACATTGGCCAGTGAGTGCTGGAAAGGGATGTCAGCCCGCCCGTTGCCCAGCCCAGACCAAGAGAAACAAGACGAAAGTCCAGGAGGCTGATCGATCGTAGTGAGGCTCTGACGATTTCTTCAAAAGCCTCGCAAAGGAAGAAAGAGAACCCCAACGATAACCAACCTACGGTTCCGAGAGTCAGACGCCATGAACAACGAGCACCAAACCATGGAGGAGGAAGAGGGCAACCTACCGGTGCGTATCTTATCCAGTCCGGCTAGAGGATTGTTGTTCGTCGAGCCTCGAGGCCCATCATGAGCGTCATCATCGCCATCCTTTCACCACAACCACATCGTAACTCGGTCTGACCATCGTCTCTTGGCTAACAACAATACCTCCTGTGACTTAGTATTCGTCGTATATTCCGAATCATGTCCCAGATCAACCATTCTCCACCGCCCATGATGAGCGATTCCATCAGTATCCGTATGCTTCGCCGTCATGGACGCCCGCCACGTCGTCGTACTATACAGTTCCCCTTGGCTATGCGACCAGCACCTTCAACGTATCGTCTTCCGATCCTACAGCCATTCCAGCGAGCCAGTATGAACTCCCTTCGATGTCGTTCAACGGTGCAATGTGGCCATCCAACCCCTCCTCGGGGTCAGGAGGCATGGAAGGGTCCATGGGATATTTTACCAGCCCGCTGGGGACAGGAACGCTTAATAGCTTCGCAGGAAGCACGTCAGCGTCCCCGCCGGGGCCGGGCCAGGAATGGGCAGCCACTATGACACCAATGGACACGACTTATGGAATGGGTTCTTCTGGAAGCCATTCCATGGTGGAGGGCCATGCGCCGGGCCTGGATGCCGGTGGTTTCTTCGCCAGTGAATCGTTTGATACAGTCCCTCACATGTCTGTCGTCGAAGGAAACAATCAGCATACCCTGCCCGGTAGTGCGATTAGAGCCACTGGCAAGGCGGTAGTACAGCATCATACTGATGAACGCTTCAAGGCCGACACCAGCGGCAGAAGGAAGTCATCTTCTTCGTCCACACGCAAGAAGGACAAGAAACGAAAGCCCAGCTCAGGCCAAGATGGCCAACCACCTCCGGTCCAAGGGCCCAAGTTGAGGACGGCAGCTCGTCGACGTGCCTCCGAGACTGGCAACCTGCCCAAGCCGGGCGAGTCACCAGAGGACCAACGTGCGAGGACGAGCCATAACAAGGTGGAAAAAGAGTATCGCAATCGACTGAACAGGGAGTTTGAGCTGGTCATTGACGTCTTGCCGGCAAACCAGGCCCTTCCTGGACAATCGTCGAGGGGGAAAATGAGCAAGGCCGATGTCATCGGCAACGCAACTGCGACGATCCAGTCGCTGGCCGACGAGGTCCTTCAGCTGCGTGAGAAGAAACGGCAGAAGGAGGAGGAGAAGAAGAAGAAGAAGAAGAAGCTGCCGAAGAATGATCAGCCGGCATGACCGTGGATCGGGTATGTGAGATGTATCAGGAGGATACTGACGACTGTGCTGATTGTTGGTCGAGGGATGGGTGTTGGACAGCGGACTGGGGTTTGTTTGAATTCAGTTGGAAGGTTGAAACTTGGTGGGAAGTTCGGTTGCGTCTGTCGTTACTTTCATGAGCTTGGTCATTAGCTTGGAGTTGGTAGAAAAGGGTAGTCACGAGGAAGGGCACTTGCCCTGGCTCCACAGGCTGGACGAGGTTATTAAAAGAAGGAACGTCCCCTTTTCATCTCTCAGGGACAGGAGGCAGGAGGCGAGGCAGGCCCGGCCAGGTCATCAGCTGTGGATCCCACCTGTTAGTACCAAGTACACTGCTTACCGCCCATGACAAACCCTTTTCCATATCGCCATTGACACCATAGATGCCCGCTGAGAATTGCTGAGACCAAGTCAAACAAAGAGCATTATTCATTGACACAATGTTTTACTTGTTTATCGGATTAAACAAATGACATTGATGCTTGGATGTACACTACTTCTTGGTACCACGTGTGTGGCTGTGTAAATCATGCCATTCCCGCCCTGCTCCGGGATCCGGCCGCTATCTGCCAGCTGGAGGCTGGCCGTCATTGGCCGACCGGAGATACTTCCGTGGTCTAGAAGACTCTAGATTGGCTTCTGCATCAACCCCCTACATCTCTGCGTTTCGAGACGCACAATCGAGATGCACAAAGCGACAACCCACATATGCTCTCAGCTCATTCAGCGCCATCGCCAACCACTTCCTTTGAAGAAAACCCCATGTTCGCTGAACCTTTTTGCTTACTTTTGGATCGAGATTTACGGCTTTACTTTAAACTTTCACGCCCTGTGAGCCGTAGCCGTTGGACAACAATGCGCCCGTAACGCGCCATGCACGATGCAGAACAAGACAAAATCGAGGTCTAGACCTTTCGGGACAGGCCATTATGTGGGAAATGTGGGTGACATTGAACGGGTAGCGCTGTATCCGACATTGACCACATTAGAGGAATCCCAACACCAACAAACACAAAACCACGATCCACAAGATGCACTGGACAGGAAACGACGTCTCAAAAGGATTCATCATGTGCACCTGATATTGCTCGAGTCCCACCACCCGATTTTAAAGTCCTAACCCCAGCCATCCCAGACACCGAAACAGCAAAACAAAAAGGAAAGATTCTACAGCCCATGATCCATCTACCGAGTGAGTGACTGCCCAAGGCCCGTCGATTCTCAACGGTCGACAGACACGACCAATCTGTGTATCAAGAATCCCAGGTCCCATCTTCCACTGGCTTGGCGTGTCAGTGTCACACTCGCCCAACAGCCCAAGCGCCCTTCCCTCGACAACAATGCTGCCTCTTCACTGCCCATACCCGAAAAGTCCGCCATGATACACCGCGAGAATGCCCACGGGTCCTCGTCATCAAAATGAGATACGCCCAGTTCGTCTCTCACTGCCGTGCCATGCCAGAGAGGCAGTGGTCCTGAGAGAACCGCCCGCACAATGTCCCCAGGCAAGCCGACACATTCGAGTTTCCCGTGGCCCGTCCGAGACAACCCCAACTGTTCCGAGAGTCCCTCGCATGGGCTGATGTCGAGTTGGCAAGGGACGAAGACGAATGGTGTTTGAGCCTCCTGGTTGGCCCATCTCGCTCTCGGGTCTCGGGTCGTAAATATCATGACCAGACGAGTCTCTTCGGTGCCGTCATGCGTGTTGGGCAGAGGCTGCCACCTCGTCGTCATGGCCTCTTGTGTATACTCGGCCGACGTGATACCGATTGGCGGAGAGGGAGAGCTTTGCATTTGGCCCTTGGTCGGGTGAGACGGGGCGTATGGTTCGAGGGCTTGGACGTCGATTTTGGGTCCGATAGTTACGCCTGGTCTCTGGTAAGACCGACAACCACGGATGACAGGAAGTGAGCTTCGACGAACGAGAAGAAAAGTCATTTCGATCAAGATATATATCGTACAACAATTACGAATGCGAAGAAACGACAAGGGGCGGCGGGGAGGCGGCCAAAAGATAAGAGAGACAGGGGTCAGGAGCGGGAAGAAAGGAGAGACATCGGGAGATACTGGAGGGACCTCGGCATATTAAATATAAAGACGATCAGCAGTTTTGACGATGAGATTGCTTGGTTCTTACTGAGAACATGCAAAAGAGACCGCCACGAGAAGAATTTTCGAGACCGGAGAGGAAAGAAGAATTTTGAGCAGATCCAACAGGCCAGCCAAAAATGCCAAGTATCAGCCACCCAGGACCAAGCCTCTGGGACCCTCCATCAGGGCACGGCAGCTACGGGTTAGAGGGGAACCAGGGAATGCAGGGAATGCAGGGGCGGCAAGTGGAGGGGCAGGGAAAATAAAATCTGCATCATATCGCCAGGTCGCACAGGCTCACAGTTCTCACACGGTGAAATGCAGAGCTCGAAAACCAGCCAGCAAACCAGAGCGTCAAAGCGCAGAGAAGCAGTGCAGGCTCTGATTCGTCCAAGCTCGGTCCTTTTGTCATTTTTGCGCACCTTGTCTACGGGACATCATCTTGGCGCTAACCCGCAGCGACGCCGCGATCCCTGGGACTCCCCTCTGGCTCCTTTTCGACACACTACCGCTTTCGACCAACATCTGCTCGTGGTCAGCTGATCTTATTGCCAGAGAAAAATGACCCAAGAAGGATCATTCCTCTGTGACCACCTCGGACTTGGAAAACAGGAATTTGGCAAAAACCCAGCACTGTGGTACGCCTGTGTCCCGGCAGGCAATTCTAGCAAATCAGACAACGCGGCAGTCCCCCTCGGTCTCCTTCCCCCACGCCATCACGGTCATCACCAACAAGGTCGTCCATTTCCCCCCCGACTGAGACATCAGAGACCGAGACACCACAGGACATCCAGGTAACACATCCAAATTTCCAAATTGCGATCCCGTATTGCTCGGTGCGGTGTGAGAAGGATTTTTAAGGCCTTCAGGCGTTGCAATTGCGAGGTCTGATGCCAGCCGGACACGATGTCTAGGTCGCAAGGAGAAACGGCTTCTGAGCTGGCATGATTGAAACTGTAACAATACCCTTGTTCGGGTACGCTTGACGCGGTTGTTATCGACGCCGCAGAACCTGGGTTGCTGTTGTGCAAGAAGCCCGTGCCTCGCCCAGTTGCCGGGACAGAGACGAGACCTGGTACACAGCATAGAGTCGTGGTTGGCTCTGCACTGTGCAGCCAACAACGACACTTGGTTGATATCGTGACAGATCAAGTACCACATCAGCCCTTTTTGGGGATCCCATGCAACCTTTCACAGGCCTACGCGATTCGACCGACCAACAGCTCTCGACACTGCATGACTCGATCCCGGCACACTTCCTGTTCCTAGCATGCCCAATGACGCCTTGTAAGAAAATATGTTGCACACAATTTCAGCTGGGGCTGCTGTTTTCTTGACTTCAAAGGCGTTCAAAGAAAAGGCGTCAAGTATCAACAACAGGCCTCATCGCAGCCCGGACCGCATTTCCATGCTCCGTGACAGATACTACGGAGCGGAGCAGGTCTTTGTCATCCTTCCCCGTGCACGTCAGACCGTTAGAGTGGAACCTAGGTAGTAACCTACCTACCGTAGGTGAGTGAGCACTAACATCTTGGCTTCCCGCGCCAGGACAACGTAGCGATTTGACTACCGATCTAGGAAGAGGTGCCAGGGGGCTAAGTTTGGCGAATATCCCGGACTAGTGTAGAATACACCATATTCCAGCCCAATAAGGGATGTGATACGAACGATAGAGGATTCCCGGCCTCTTAAAAACTGCGGTGATGAGTAACGATATTGAAATCCGCATTCACCACTAGACATACAGATACCGTATTTGTGTATGCTTATTTTTGGAAGTGATAGATAGCTGAGCTCTGCACCAGTGGTTTGGTAGCGAATTTGCTGTGCCGTTCCCAGCTCTCAAAAAAGCAGGAGTGACATGGGCCCAACAATCTTTGTCTTTTTCCAAGAGATCTTGGATCGACATGGGGCCAGCCAAAGATCAGGCGATGATCACCGTCGGTGTGTGGTTCGCATAAACTTTCTACACCAAACTTTGTTCGCCAAGGGTCTGTTCGATTAGAGAGTGCCACAGGGTCTCAGGATCTCACCAGAGTATGTATGCGTCGGTGGAATGGTGATGCGAATTACCTAATGAACCATAGAGCCCGAGGTCGACAGACAGAAAAGATGACTGAATATCCAGACATGCATCGCCTAAAGTCCCTCCCTAAACATCATCTTCACCTTCAGACCCGTGTGTTTTAAGACGGGTGAGCTTTGTCCCACACCTATATCAAGGCGTCTTATCCTTCTTTTGAGCATCACACCTTAAGGCTTGGCGTCAGTTGACAACCGACTTTGATCAGTGGATGGAACAGCTCAGCGGGCTATTATGAAACTTGACTGTCTTGTTTTTAGTATCCTTACTTGGTGTTATGATCGACTGGCCGTACTTGTTACATACGTTCATATGAACCGCTGTGTTGGCCAAGGGCGGCAGAGAATGAACCTCACTTCCTCCTCGACCTAACTCACCTTGGTCATATTTCGGGTACCAGAGGTTCACGCTCTCGTGAGTCTTGCTTTCCAAGCATGGACTGTCCCAGGCAATCTTTAGTGGAACAGGTCAAGACTTGCGTGGGAATTTTAAGTAACTCCAATTTATTACTCGCAATATACTAGTGCATGTTTTATCCAAATATAAACCAATAAAGAGCTCGAAAAGGGCTTCTTTTACTGATTAAATTAAATTTATAATATAGTTTGTGTTTTTTACAGTTTTCTTCGTACAGGGCATCCGTATTTCGATCTCCTCATTCCTCAAATAAAGCTTCGCCTGGGGCCCAAGGCAAGAGCGGAAGCTGCAACACAGTTGTGCATCTTCTTTGGCTGTTTTAACAGCTGTGTTGTATTCGCTTCTTCTGTTCAAAGGAGGGAATCTCGATAAAAGAGAAAACCAAAAAGCCACAGTGGACGGTTTTGTTTCCAATGGGGTGAGGCGGCAGGCGGGGAACCTAACCCACCAGTGGTTAGCGTCTACATCCTGGGTCCAATCAACCCCGAACTCTTGGAGATCGGTACCCTACTCCGTATACTCCAGGGGATGGATAAGGTGGACTGGGCTGCAACGCCGTGGTGGTCGATATCCCATTGGAACAACTTGCTCCAGTCTATAGCGAGAGGCAAGCACGGCAAGCATACGGAAATGAGGGTTATGGGCGAATATCCGTATCTCAAGGTAACCTGGAAGGCAGGTGTGCAGTGAGATCGGCAGGTACTGGAAGGAAGGTTGGGAAGTCAGTCAATAATGGAAGCCACCACACAACTTGTCCCGTTCTTCGCTTTCTTGACCAGCAACTTTCTCCTTTATCGGCAGCGGTTGTCTTGTTGTTCCATTCAATATTCCATGTCTCTGGCTCAACTCCTTCTGCAAGCTCTCCGGCCGAAGTGAGCAAGACATGGCAGGATCGTGTACTATGTATCGCCGTCGC